>PVIU01006359.1:7973-102895 GCA_004026605.1 Ondatra zibethicus
CACACACACACACACACACACACACACACACACACACACACACACACACTGCCTTCTGAAGAAATCATGCCTAACAAGGAATATGAGGTAGTGCCCTTCCAAGATGACCCTGCTCAGAATGGGGAGATGCTATATAAGGAATAATACCTGTACCACAAATACATATCTAAGTATATTATGTATTCATGCTTTAAACAATCTCTTAGGAGACGTACGACTCCTCTCGCATTCTACAGAAGACAACACTTACTTAGAGTCAGGTCATGGAAAGTACCACAATGCAAGTAGTGCTAGAATGGGTTTTCAGCAGTTGAGCTTCTGTCAAAGCAAACTGGCTATGGTGTGACCTCCCCCACCCCCAACTCCACCTCAGCATCCTCACATCCACATGTGGGCAGGCCTAATGCATCAACTGGTGAGCCGTGGGCAGGGTCAGGATTTGAACTTCAGTGTCCACCTACTCTCAAAGCTTGCCTTCCCACTGAATCCATGAGCGCTTCCTAACTGAGTGGATTGTGCAGGGGCTGACAGAGAAGCAACACCTCATCGCACACCCTTCTTAATTGGATTTGTTACTTCAGCAGCTGCCCCAGGAGCAAGGTAATGGACACACATGTCAGGAAGGCAGACCCCAGATCCCCACCAGCAGAGAGGCTCTGAAAGCCTGATCTTCGAAGCCACTGCCAAGGGGGCGGCTCTTCCAGAGAGGAGAGGGGTTTTGTAAGACCTCAATATGCTCATGCCACCCACACATAGCCCCTTAGCACAGTGGAAATCAAATGCCTCATAGCTGCACGCCTACATACTTTTTTCATGGACCTTTGCTTTGGTACAGAGATGTACATGCTCAAAGGTCAATTAGCATTGGCATTTTGTGCGATAAGCTTAAATCACAAAACCACTGTTTTCAGACGCATGTGGGGCTGCAGGGAAACACAGGACACAGGCAGGATAATAGGCATGCCATTCAATGGTGAAAAAGAACGCTGTGCTTCATAATTGCTTCAGAATCAGTAATTCAACAGTACAAAGGGAAAAAATTAACTGAGATAAAATTCCCTTTTGGGGATGTAATTATGATTATTCTAAAGCAATTATTATTCATTTTAAATATTGAGAAATTGCTCCCCAAATGTGACCTGTTTGGTGATAGAAAGCTACTTCAATATAATTTAAATAAAGGATTTTGATTCTTTATCTTAAATTCAATTTCATTTTGACAAATCAAAACAAGTATGAGGATTCTTAGAATTATGAATCACGATTACCTTGGGTTTTTTTTTAAGGACATTGTGTTGGCTGACTGGAATGCTAATGTTTTATCCTTGTTTGTGCTATGCTTTTATTTGTGACCCACAAAATACAAAGGATATTTTGAAACCCAGAACTAGGCAGGGGGACAAAGCATGAATAGAAGTATGGTTGGGAGCAGATTGGGTAACAGAGACATTACTTTTCCTTTGACAAGGAGCAAATAATAAAAATAAGCAAATAAGTATATGGAAGGAAAGAACAAAATGGAAGTGGCTACCATTCTGAAGGGGGGAACTGAGCTAAACTGAATGTGGGGAAGAAGAAGCAGAGTAGCTATTCTTTATATGGCCAACACAACCCTTCAAGGGTACTACGGTTGAGAGACTCAGGTTCTGCTAATAGGTCTGTCTTCTCATCCACTAATTCATTCTTTCACTCAATGACCATTCAGCAAGAGGAGGGCATGGAGAAGAACTAGGCCATCTTCAGGGTCAGTCAGAAATGAGAACCTTTGCTATAGCTTGAATATTTGTATCTGCAATTTCATATGTTGAAATCCCCAGGATAAAAATATTGTAAGTTAATCAGTACCCCTATAAAGTGAGTCCTGTAGCCACCCTTAGTCTGTTCCACCACATGAAGACAGGAATGGAGAGATGGCTGTCTGTGAATCAAGAAGCAGCCTTCACCAACCAACTACTGCTGCCTTGGACTTCCGAGACAGGACTGGGAGAAATAAATCTCTGTTGTTTATAAACCTCCCCCATCTGTGGTAGTTTATTAGAGCAGCTCAAATCAACCCTGACAACTTCAAATTCCTTCCATCTAAGTTCAGAATTTCAAGATTGTCGGTAACTAACACATTACTGGAGTCTCTGGAACTTTGTAGTCACCGTCATCAACCCTCTGGGCCACAGTGGAACAAGAGAACAGATTGGAGACTGGAGTCTGAAAACCTTTACTTGAGGCTGCAAAAGTATCATAGGACAAAAACCCACTGGCAAAGAGGAAGGATGGAACATTCTCATTCCACACCAACAAAGACAATTGGCTTAAGTCACTGGCACAGACACCAAGGCACTCCTAAAAAGGCCATACTATGTGACATGAAAGCTTTCATACAGAATTTGCCATTGAGCTTCAAAACTTCCTCCCTTGACATAATGTTTCATATGTAGTAATTTCAAAAAAATAAAAGGAATAAAAATACTTATTTTAATGTAGATGGAAGTTTCTCGTGCACCTGGTCCCAAAGCTATTCAGTCCCAAAGAAACACACAGAGTCTTATTTTAATTATAAACTGTTTATCCTATTAGCTCAGGTTTATTATTAACAAACTCTTACAGCTTAAATTAACCCATAATTCTTATCTATATTTAGCTGCGTGGCTTGGTACCTTTTCTCAGTGAGGCATTCTCATCTTGCTTCCTCTGCATCTGGGTAACAACTGCATCTTTGCCTTTACTCATCCCAGAATTCTTCTAGTCTGTTTGCCCCACCTATATTTCCTGCCTGGCTACTGGCCAATCAGCATTTTATTAAAATAATACAAGTGACAATTCTTTACAGTGTACAAGAGAAAAATCCCACAGCATTTCCCCTTTTTTTCAAAACAAGAACTCTGAATCTAATTTTCTTTCTTTAGCTTTTTTCCTGACCATCATCCATAACAACTTGTAACTAAAACTCAAAACAAAAACAAACATCCATAAATTCATTGTTTGGGAATGTAGGCATAGTTTCCTAGGCTACTTCCTTCTGATTTGGGGTGCTGATAATTTTATGGGGACCCGAAGAAAATTTAGGATTATGGTCTAGTCTTGACTGGAATATTCTGTGAGACTGGATCATCTCAGCCAGCAGTCTTGAGTCTGTTCTGAATGTAGAGCTCAGAGGAAACTGTAATAGAGGTGCTCTGAAATTGGATCATCTGGGCCATTTGTTCCCAATGGAGACTTTTCAAGGGGTCTTCCTTGGTCCAATTTTATTTATCTTAATAGAGAATGAATCCACAGCCTCTTATTTCCTGTGGAAACAAAAGCAAAACCTCTTCTCCAAAGTAACATATCTTTTGACTTAAATTTTGAAGTCAAGACATTTTCAAAATATATATGTTAGTTAATTCAGCAGCATTTATAATCAAATATCTTTTAGCAGTTGTTGCTCCTTCCTCAGCAGTCAAACAGCTCAAAGACAACAGAATAACATCCAGTATCCAGACTCTGCATTTTCCATCTTTATGCAATTTTTTTTCTTACTCTATTTCTTTTACTTTTATTTTTTAATTTTTGAATTTTTAAGAGAGGGTTTCTCTGTGTATCTTTGGCCATCATGAAACTCACTCTGTAGGCCAGGCTGGCCTCAAACTCACAGAGATCCACCTGCCTCTGCCTCCCAAGTGCTAGTATTAAAGGCATGTGCCACCACACCTGGTTACTCTATTTCTTTTTTTTAAAGGATTTTCTCTATCCTTTTTCTTTTCTCTCCCAAACCTATGTGTGTATTTTTAAGCACACTGTAAACAGTTTAGAGGTTTTTTCCATCTAAATCTGTCTTTACTGTATATCTCTATCTTTTTCTGAGCACATGAGTCTTAAATCTACTAAAAGACATGGCTAGGATTAAAGCAACAACTTTGAAGGCTGGCTCCACATGATTCCTTAGCTTTCTTTTTTAATTAATTATTTAATTTTTTAAAAAAGAAAACAAACTTTTTCATTTTACATACCAATGCTAGTTCCCACTCCCTCTCTTCCTCCTATTCCCTCCACCTAACACCCCACCCCATCCCCATCCACTCCTCAGAGAGGGTAAGGCACATTGCTTTGATGAAGGTCCAAGGCCCTTCCTCCCTACTATATCTAGGCTGAGCAAGGTATCCATTATAGAGAATAGGTTCCAAAAAAGCCAGTACAAACAGTAGGGATTAATCCTGATGCCACTGACAGTGGCCCCACAGTCTGCCCCAGCCATACAACTGTCAACCACATTCAGAGGAACTAGTTGGACCTATGCTGGTTCCTTCCCAGTCTGTCTGGAGTTGGTGAACTCCCATTAGCTCAGGTAAACCGTTTCAGTGGGTGTACCCATCATGGTCTTGACCTCTTTGCTCATATTCTCACTCCTCCCACTTTTCAACTGTACCTTGGGAGCTCAGTCCAGTGCTCCGATGTGGGTCTCTGCCTCTGTTTCCACCAGTTGCTGGATGAAGGTTCTATGGTGATATTTAAGATATTCATCAGTCTGACTACAGGGCAAGGCCAGTTTGGGCACCCTCTTCACTATTGCTTAGAGTCTTATCTGGGGTCATCCTTGTGGATTCCTGGAAATTTCTCTATTGTCAGGTTTCTTGCTAGACCCTAATGGCTCTCTCAATCAAAATTTCTCTTTCCTTGCTCTCATCTCTGTCCTTCCTCCATCTCAACTATTATATTCCCTCAAGTTCTCTTCCCCTCTCCCCTTCTCCCCTCATCTTTCCCTTCCACCCTCTCTACTTCTCCCACCCCCATGCTCCCAATTTTGTCAGGTGATCTTGTCTATTTCCCCTTTCCAAGTGGATCTATGTATGCTTTTCTTAGGGTTCACCTTGTTACTTAATTTCTCTAAATCCGACCACACTGAACCTGATAGAAGAGAAAGTGGGAAGTAGCCTTCAATGTATGGGTACAGGAGACCACTTCCTAAATATAACACCAGTATCACAGACACTGATAATCAATAAATAAATGGGATCTCCTGAAATCGAGAAGCTTCTGTAAAGCAAAGGACACAGTCAATAAGATAGAAAGGCAGGCTACTGAATGGGAAAAGATCTTCACCAACCCCACAACAGACAGAGGGCTGATCTCCAAAATAAATAGAGAACTCAAGAAATTAGACATCAAAGTTTCAAATAACCCAATTAAAAATGGGGTACAGAACTAAACAGAGAATTCTCAACAGAAGAATCTAAAATGGCCAAAAGACACTTAAGGAAATTCAACATCCTTAGCCATAAGAGAAATGCAAATCAAAACAACTTTGAGATATCATCTTATACCTGTCAGAATGGCTAAGATCAAAAACACCAATGATAGCTTATGCTGGAGAGGATGTGGAGTAAGGGGAACTCTCATCCATTGCTGGTAGGAATGCAAACTTGTGCAACCACTTTGGAAATTAGTATGGTGGTTTCTCAGAAAATTGGGAATCAACCTACCTCAAGACTCAGCAATATGACTCTTGGGCATATACCCAAAAGATGCCCAATCATACTACAAAAGCATGTGTTCAACTATGTTCATTGCAGCATTATTCGTAATAGCCGGAACCTGGAAACAACCTAGATGCCCCTCAACTGAAGAGTGGATAAAGAAAGTGTGGCACATCTACACATTAGAGTACTACTCAGATGTCGGTAAAAAATAATGACATCTTGAAATTTGCATGCAGATGGATGGAATTAGAAAACACTATCCTGAGTGAGGTAACCCAGGCCCAAAAAGATGAATATGGTATGTACTCACTCATAAGTGGATACTAGTTGTAAAGCAAAGGATATTGAGCCCCATAGTTCATGATTCCTTAGCTTTCTGAGAGTCCAGTTTCATGGCAGAGTTACAGGCAGGAGCCACATTTATTGCTGCAACTCTGTGGAATTTCTAGGTCTCTGCCATCACCAAGAAGCATGCCACCTGCTGTTCATAAACACCATGTAAGGGTTGAGTGGCAGAACCTCTTAAAAGAGCTATGAGGTTTTTGTCACTAATGCTGAGCCAGTAAGCCTCTCTTAAAGGAGCCATGCCTCTGCTTGCCTCTAGCTAACAGAGCCTATGGGAAAAAAGATGGTTACCAAGAAACTGTGCTTGACTCTGTTCTTGTCTGTCTAGAATCCTTTTTGTTTAAGTTTTCTCATGCTTTATGTGGAAATTCTTGCCAAACGTTTGGGCACCATTTGTAGACAGAAGTTTATGAATGTTTGAATGAACATGTTTGAATGTTTCCTGTTCATATGTATTACACCACGCGCATGCCTTGCTGCTACTGGTTTCTCTGGAACTAGCATTACACAGCCACCATGTTAGTCCTCTGGAAGAACAGCAAGTGCTTTCAGCTGCTGAGCCATCTCTTCAGCTCCTAGAATTTTATTTTAATTATGTGTATATGTGTCTGTGGTTATGCATGGAGTCAGCTCCGCTGGAATTGATGTTGAAGACAGTTGTGAGCTGCCTAACACAGGTGCTGGACACCAAACTCAGGGCCTCTGGAAGAGCAATACAAACTTTTAACCTTTGAGCCATCTCTCCAGCACTCAGAATTTTTATTTACTTTTGTTTGTATATGTGCGTATGTACACTCACATGCATGCACCTCTTGTTTGTGTGTACACCACTAGTCCATGAAGGCCAGAAGAGGGCTTTGGATTCCCTGGAATTGGAGTTACAGGTAGTTAGAAGTTGACCACTATGAATGCTGGGAATCAACCTAGGTCCTCAGCAAAAGCAGCAAGTACTCGTTTTTTTTTTTTTTTCTTTTTGAACTGAAAAGGCAACCATTTATTTAGTTTCTAGAATAAATCATCCCGACTGTCATTACACTTCCGGAGGATGGTTAAAAACAGATAAAGAAAGGGAACTGTGAGGAATCACTTCCTTTCGCTGCTTTGCTACATTAGACCACTCCATCCCCACATTTCATTAGTTTGCTTAAGGAGATTTGGCTGACACATCCATTCCTTTAAAAAACATCATTTAAAGAACATTGGGTTCTTTAAATTTGCTAACTAATAACAAGGCCTTTAAAGACCTTAGACTCGTGGGTGATGATTCAAAACTTATAAAACTACAAGGAGTTGTCCAGTTATAAGAAGAAAAGCAAATAAAGTAAATTAGACATTAATCCAAAGTATTCCCAACTATCCATGTCCCTCTTTAACAGAAATCATAATGGGCTCCCGAATTGAAAAGCGATTGGAATCATTGCAGTAACTACATGTGTCGAGCAGCAAGTACTCCTAACCAGTTAGCCACGACTCCAGTCCTAGGACATTATACTCTTTCTTGAAGTTTTCTCACCTTGCTTCCTACTCTCCACCTGTTTCTGATTCTTTGTTCCAACAACAACAACAAAATACAGACCCCAATCCCCACCCCAAGAGATGTCATGAGATTCCAATGTAAACTAGCATCAACAGGGAACAAAAGATTCACCAAAAGATGGGTTGGAGAAAAAGTCTAAATTGCCAATAAAGGAAATATGGTAACTGTAAATGTCTTGTCATCAACAGCAAAAGAAGAAAATCAGCCTTGATGCAGGGCTTCACCTGACTCTGCAGCTTCAAACACTTAATGAACAAGAAAGCATGTGCCAATGATATTCTTCTCTACCAATTAAGAATAAGGACACAGGGCAAGCAAGATGCCTCAGCTGGTAACAGTGCTTGCTGCAAAAGACTGGCAACTTGAGTTTCATCATGGAATCTACATAAAGTTGAGAGGAGAGAACTGATTCCATCAAGTTGTCTTCTGACCTCCACATTCTCTCTCTCTCTCTCTCTCTCTCTCTCTCTCTCTCTCTCTCTCTCTCTCTCACACACACACACACACACACACACACACACACACACAAATATTTTGAGACAGGGTTTCTCTGTTTGGCCCACCCTGGCTGTGCTGGAACTTGCTCTGTAGATCAGACTGGCCTCAAACTCAGAGAAGCTCCTGCCTCTGCCTCCCGAGTGCTGGGATTAAAGGCATGTGCCACCACCGCTCAGCACTGAACTCTCTATCTATATAGACTAGGCTGGCGTGGAACTCTCTATCTAGACTAGGCTGGCCTGGAACTCTCTATCTAGACTCGGCTGGCTTGGGACTCACAGAGATCCACCTACCTCTTCCTGGGTGCTAGGGTTAAAGGCATGTGCCACTTATCCCAGCAATACATAATTTAAAAAGGGGAAGGAAGGAAGGAAGGAAGGAAGGAAGGAAGGAAGAAAGGAAGGAAGGAAGGAAGGAAGGAAGGAAGGAAGGAAGGAAGGAAGGAAGGGAGAGAGAAAGAAAAAGGTTCAAAGGGATTTCTGGAAAGAAACCCACAAGTGGCCTAGTTAGTGCTGCCTACTTTCAGTGGGAGAAGGACTGGGTATTGAACCCAAGACCTTACGCATGCTAAGCGAGCACTTTGCCGCTGATATGCTGGAAATGTATGAGAAAGGAAAGTCTGGAGACGCCCTTATGATTCCAGCCAAACAGTCATCTATGACCATTCATCCCAAAGCTAAGATACTACTTCATTCTGAGACTAAATATCTTCTGCAAAGTTTTCACAATGTGCCTCATATTTGCTGAGTCCCACTGGGCAATCTTGGGCAATGTGTAGTGAGTGTGTTTATACAAACATTGGGTAGAACTGATCGTATTTGAAGAAAAAGACACAGTCTCACAGGATGAGGGCTTATGGAGTCATCACAGCAGCTTGCTGCCCACCCCCAACATCATTGCTTGCCTGACTCAAGCTTCTAGAATGAATAAGGATGCCACTCAACTTCCTGTCTGGCCCTCAAGGAGGTGGAGAAACAGAGCAATGAGCAATAACAGAGACAAGACATTGTAACAGATGGCCTTGCTAGAGCAGCTCTTTGACCTTGGTCACAGTGTGATATGAGAACCAGCTCCTTCACCAGGAGACTTGGAGTTACACCATAAACTGCGGCAGCGTGGTAGCTGTTCCTCTTTCTGAGGTCTGAAATGGACCTTGCTCACTCAGATTTTGGAAATCACCCTGCCAACAGGTGCTTTCACCAGCTGAACAGCTGCATAAGCCTAGAACTCTGTGTGTGCTAAACAGAAGTTGGCATTTTTCCACAACAGAAATTGTTCCATCCCTGCGGACAACATAGAGAGATATGTGCTGCACAATCGAGGTAGCTGAAAACACCAGTGCCCAAAGAATGCTGGGCAATGGCTTGAGGTCAGCCTAAAGGAAGAAAGAAAGCAAGAACAGTAGAGAAAGTTGGCCAGGAACAGTAGAAGGAGCAGTGAGTGTGGCCAGTAGGAGAATCAAAATGGCAAAGGATGATGTGGACAAGGCATTAGGATCTTTTTGACTTGAACGAGAATTTTAACAACTTTTTTTTTTTTTAGGCTGGAGGTATATCTAATGGGCATGTGCCTAGCATTTGTGAGGTTCCGAGTTCAATCACTTGCACCAAAACAAAACATATTCCAAATTGCACCAATTCAAATTCAGTGAACAAAGACTCGATGGTGTGCTCAAAGCAAACAAGATTCCTGCTCATAGGAAGCTTATTGTCTACTGCGTGAAACTGACAGAAAGAAAAGAATAGGAAAGGCAGAGAAGATGGCTCAAGTCTGATTATTTGAGTTTGATCATTAGAATTCAAAAATTTGCCCTCCAGCCTCCACATGTATGCTGTGGCACATGCAGACACATGGCATGCACACACACACACGTACACACACACCACCACCAACAACAACAAAAACAACAGCAATTAGGAATCAGTGATATAATGGTGTGTACTCACATGGTAGGAGAGAACCAATTCTCAAAAGTTCTCTAAGACAGGTGTAGTGGTACACGCCTCTAATCCCAGCACTCAGGAGGCAGAGGCAGGAGGATCTCTGTGAGTTTGAGGTCAGCCTGGTTTACATAGTGAGTGAGTTCAAGGACAGTCAGAGCTACATAGTAAGATACTGTTTCAAAAGCAAACAAAAAAGTTGTCCTCTGACCTTCACATATGTACACACACGTGCACACACATTAATTGACTAATTATTAAAGGGGGTATGGTTCAGTGCTAAAGTTCATGCTTAGAATGAATGAGGCACCAGGGTTATGTCCTCAGCACAAAAGGATGAAAGGAAGTGGGGGAGAGAAGAGAGAAACAAAGTTTAGATAGCAGCTAAGAAGAACACACAGAAATTGTATCCTGTGAGATAGAAGGAAAACAGGAATATCCTGGTTCTCAGAGGCTCAGATAAGAAGTTGCTTCAAGAAGATGCAGTACAAGCATCCTGTCTTGCTCCCGGCTGTCATTTATGTCCTTGAAAGAGCAATTTCAGCCACAGGATGGGGGCACTAGGCTTATGGGATAGGGGCTCCAGAGATTGGGAGGTGAGAAAAGTGTGCACAAGTATGGGTGACTTTTCTGAGGTTTGCTAAGACAATCATACAGTGACGACAACATAGGGGGATCATCTCAAATGACCTGATTAAAAGTCATGATTCACAACAGACAAAAACAAGCAAACCAAAATGCACTGTTATTGCAGGAGCAGAGTCCTAGGGAAGGAAGAAATCAAACATTTAAAGAACTCAGAATTCAGAGAATTTTTTTGAGACAGGGCCTCATCCCTGTCTGGTCTCCACCTTACTTAGTATATACCCCCAAATGACTTTGAACTTCTGCTCCCCCTGTTTCCAACTCCCTAATGCTTAAATTACAAGTATATGTCACTATGTCTGGTTCATGTAGTACTGGAGATGACGCCCAGGACTTTATGCTTGCTACTCAAGTATTCTATCAACTGAGCTATACCTGTGCCTAAATTGAGAGAGGTGTTATAATTTGTTCCCACTACAGTCATGGTCTGATGGGGAACAACATACATTACATACTCATCTAATCCAAAGTAAAATTGCAGCCTTGGCAGGGTTTAGAAGAGGTACTTGGCACAGTGAAATGCCATTGTCAGCTGTCGACCCAGCCGACAGATCAGACAGGACTTCAGGGGGCAGGTGATCATCAAGCTAAGCACCAGATGCTGAGGGAGATGTAGAGAGACACAGAGGAGGTAGAAGTGCACAGAGGTCCTACATTCGAAAGTAACAGTCAGGGTGTAAGTAAGACTGGAGCAAGAAAAGTCAGGGCAGGCAGTAGAAGATAAGAATCAGCCTGGGCATAGCCTATAGGGCATGGCAAAGAGAGCTGAAAATATAGATTACTAGGAATATGACCGTATACCCACCATGATGGCTATAATGCAAAGGGGAGAAAATAATGAGGCAAGGAGGTAAAAACATTAGGACCTTTCTGTACTGATGATGAGAATGTCAGATGGCAGTACTGTTGTCTAAGGCATCATGAACTCACCAAATGATCCAGCGGTTCCAACAGACTCAAAAGAATTATAATCAGGAATTTGAACAGATCTTTGTAGACCAATGTTGAAAGAAGCATTATTCACAGTAGCCAAAAGAAAGATGTCTGAGGCAAGAAAATGTGTGACATTTACACAATGGAAAATATTCAGCCGTAAAAGTGGAACAGAGTATTGAAACATACTAGAGTGTGATGTTAAGCAAAAGAAGCTAAACACGGAGGCCACGTGTAATGTTCCACTGATATGAAACATGCAGAAGAGGACAATCTATA
Organism: Ondatra zibethicus; assembly: GCA_004026605.1. Lineage (NCBI taxonomy): Eukaryota > Metazoa > Chordata > Mammalia > Rodentia > Cricetidae > Ondatra > Ondatra zibethicus. The sequence continues at coordinate 19,601 of PVIU01006359.1, forward strand.
GGAACAGAAAGTAGGTTAATAGTGGTTAGGGCATGAGGGAGGGAAGAAATGGGGCAACAACAGCTCAGCTAGTATGTGCTTTGCCCTTCGGACTGGTGAAAATTCGCTAGAGCTACACAGTGTTTTTGTTTCTATCACAGTGTGAATATACTAAATGCCACCGTTTTACCTTAAAATATCTAACTCTGACCTGGTGCAGTGGCACACGCCTTTAATCCCAGCACTTGGAAGACAGAGGCGCGTGGATCTCTGTGAGTTCAAGGCCAGCCTGGTTTATACAGGAAGTTTTAGCAGAGCCAGGTCTATGTAGAGAGACACTGTCTGAAAAACTTAAAACGTCTAATTCTATGGTATGTGAGTTTTACCATGAAAACAATAACAAAGAACCAGAAAAAAAACCATATTTCTAGAATGTTTCTAGCCTGAGACAATAGAGACTTCTATCTTGACCAGCAAGGTATGGATATGTGTTGAGAGCCCCTTACCTGAAGACCAACTTTGGGCAGTCCTGGAATGCTTGCCACAGGATAATCCAGGATGCTGAGATATTTTTAAAACATCCCTGAAATTTGTAAATGATGATAACTTTGACTTTTATAACAGTCAAGGAAGATTCGACTAGCTTGGAACGGTTTTTCTAAGACTTAATCTACACTGTGAACTGAAGTCCTCTCAAACACGCTGCACCCTACTTTGAGCCTTCAACAAAGGCTGATTCGCTGATTAGAATTTAAAAGATTGTGGCACGGTTGCAATATTGCAGGTCCAGAGTCAAGTTATCTTGAGATCTCTTTAGGCCCCTTAATAGCCTATGCTTGAGCTAACATCCTTGCAACTGCAGGTAAAAATCCTTTCAGAACGTGCAGACAGACCCCTCGCTTCCATCAGCCCTACAGCTAAGAAAGTCATCAGATAACACAAGACCAGTAGCAGAGATTTCCCCCATTTTGCTATGGTAACCAACTGCCTGAGGTTCCCACTACTTGATGCCGGTGAGGTGGTTCATTGGGAAAAGGTACTTGCTGCCACGCCAGACACCCTGACTTTATTCCCCAGGATCTATATGGTGGAAGCAGAGAGTGACTCCTGCAAGTTATCTGCTGCTACTAGCACACCATAGCATGTGTGCACGCATACACATACACTCAAAATGTAATAAAAATGAAGTGTCTTTTTTAAAGTATCTTATGGTTTCTTTTAATTGTAAAAATGAAACCGGAATGTTTGTCATCTGAATCTGTGTCCCCTGACCATGATAACTTGTATTTTGTTCCAGAATAAACTGTTTTATCTCCTATGAGGTGACAGTTGTGGTTTTTGTTGTCGTTTTGTTTTGGTTTTGTATCAACATAATAAATTCATTTTTCTAGGCCATAGGAATGTATAAAAAGAGTAAGAGATAATTTCCTGTTATATGCTGGTTAATTTGAACTGCTAACTTGACACAACTTAGAATATCAGAGAAAAGAGTCTTAATGGTGAATTATCTAGATCAGATTGTCTGGGGAGAATCTCTCTGGAGGATTGTCTTGGTTATCAAATAATTCCATTGACCTAACCCATTGTGGGTGGCACCATTCCTTAGACAGGGGATCCTGAACAGTACAAAAGAGGAGAAAACAGCCAGGCAGTGGTGGTGCACACCTTTAATTCCGGCACTTGGGAAGCAGAGGCAGGTGGATTTCTCTGGTTTGAGGCTAGACTGGTCTACAAAGCTAATTCCAGGACAGCCAGAGCTGTTACATAGAGAAACCCTGTCTTGAAAAAAAAAAATAGAAGTTAGCTGAGAGTGAGCAAGCAAAAACTCATTTGTTTCCTCTCTGCTCTTGACTGTGATGAAATATTTTACATTTCTGCCCTGACTTCCCTACAAGTGATGGACTGTCACTTGAAACTGTAAACCAAATCATTATTTTCTTCCATAAGTTGCTTTCTGCCATTATATTTTATCATAACAACAAAAATGAAACTAGAACAGGTTAAATACTTTTGGAGCTGTATGAATGGTTCATTTTAAAATTTTATCTGCAGATGCAAGGAGACGCTGTCAGATTAGCTGTGTCTCCATCAGGTTAGCCATGGTCGTGGGCATTTGTTGCCAGTTCCTGATGTACTGCTGTGAACGGGGATCTAAACTCACACATGTGGGAAATTTGGCCATGGTAGAAATATATGGAATATCACATGAAAGACCCTAGCCCTGGAGACAGACATGGCCCAAACTGCTGGATTGAGATGCTCAATACAAACCACATTTTAAAAACTGCTTGTCAATTGCTATGACTCACAGGAGCAGCATGAGATGACCTGTGTTTGAAAGGCAGCTTTGAAATCCAGAACCCCCAGGCTGCTGCTCATTTTTGTGTGCCCTAGTCCTTCTCACTTCTAACCTTGGACTCTGTAAGACCCAGCCACAGAATTTATCCCATTCTCTAAGCCTTAGCCCAGCGGGATACCAATTCTAAAAGAGGACCCTAGGATGGACCCCTGGGAAGGAAAGCCTTTCACTTACCTCCTGTAGCCCAGACCAGTAGTCCCACAGTCTGGAAACATCTCTAACAGTACCATGGTAGAGGATGGTAAAGGACAGGGATGGGCCCTCCTACCTGTTTGTAATGCTCAAAATTCTCCAGAGATGGCTAAATGTCTCTGGGGCCTCTGGGGGAGGGAGAGCAGGAGAGACTGCCGAGGGCAGGGTCACAAAACCCCCTTTTGATTGAGCTAACTCAGCAAAAAGTTTTCTGTAGCTACTTCCTGATAGTTGAGCAATGATTGCGTTCCTGTTTTTGTTTTGTTATTTGCCATTTTATCTCACCATCTGATAAACATCCTTTTGCATTCATTTTAACTTTAACCATCATTATTTACTGAGGAGAGTCTCAGAAGGGGACGTATTAGGTCAGGGACAATGAATATTTTTAAATCTCTGATACACAATGCCAAGGGGCTTTTCAGAAAGCCTTGCCCAATTTATTCACCCACCTGCAGTGTATTTTGCTTTAATTTGTAAAGGCTTTGGTTACTTAACATGAAAGCATTGGTTTTATTTTAAGAAAGCATTTAATAGGAAATTCAAACATGTTGGTTAGTCCACCTTCTGCACTCTGGTTTCCCAAGATTTTCTTAGACTTTTGGGATCAATTGCTTGGTGAAATTAATCCACGACAGTTGCAAAGTGAGGGAAAGTTTCTATTAAAATGCGACTTCCCTTTTAAATCATAGCATCCCATTGTGACTACCACCAATATTTAGACAGCTGTTCTTTCTTTTCTGTGGTTTAAAAAAAAGTCCAATATGTCTAAGTAATGAACCAACAGACCAAAGGGTTGACTATCATCTCAGTGCACAAACTTTCCAGTTCTTGGTCCTCAAGTAGCTCATGGAAGCAATAAACATGCTACTTCTGATTGGGAATGCCCAAAGCCTGTTCTTGTGTTTTAATCCCATTCTGGTGTTTTTGCTATTTCCTAGGAGTCTGTTGAGATGTAGGAACCAAGTAAAGGGCTCTTCTGAAAACCAGGACTTGACATGGATTCCTCTTGCATTCACCCAGACCACCTTGACTTCCTGTTCTTCACAGGCAGCCTCAGGTGGTCACCTGCGGTCGGTTGGATTCCTGCACAAGGGCGCTCTTAGCACTCACGCAAAGGGATTACTCTGGTAATAGAAAACTGAAACCTGTGAGATCCCTGCTGCATTATTACCACGCGAAGATAGGGTAGGAATGATTGTTCCCGTGGGATTGTGAAGAAAATGAGCCAGTGATCCGCCTAGCACAAATCTCTGTCCTTTTATGTAAAATATTATTAGGCTTTCTAGAGCTCTGCCTTGATCAAATCTTTCCTAATCCAATAAATTTCAATAGATGAAATGTTTGCTTCCTCCTCCCTTTCTCAATCCCAAAGCCTCTCTCTTCTGGCTTAAATGTCCCTTAAATGCACTATCTAGTGTTACTGTTTATGTAACCCTCTGTTCAAGTATCACGCTATATTTCCAAAACCATAAAGGAACAGAACATAAAATATTCCCAGCGAATATCGGCCTCAGGAACTGCCTGGTTCTTAGGGCTTTTCGAATACTTCTGTTGACAGGAAGATCCTTCTCTTTCTAAGGAAGCAAAAAGAATTTAAATGCCTGACACTGTTAAACCATTAATTCGCTTAAAGATTCAGCGCAAAGCCTGAACAGCTGGAACCTCCTTTGGCTGGCACAAATCTATGGTCTGCAAGGGCCTACCAGGGTGAGCTTCCAGGGATCTAGATGGCTAACTATGGGCATGTCCAAATCTGATTCCACCCAAGACTAACGGGTGTCACCTGAGCTCTTCTAAGTCACTTGTTACCCACAGGTAACTCCAGTCGGTGGTTCGTGTGAGGTCTTGTACAAACACGATGAATCAATCTCTCGGAGTGGCGTGGGAGCCCTAAACTTCGAACCCACCCCACAGATGCCCTGATGAAATGGGTGATTCAAAAATGTCACTAGGATTGAGGCCCAATTGATTAAGTCACCACCTGCAGCTTGTTAGTGGTCCAAAAAATGTCAGGAGTGTGGGTCGAAGCAGCTCTGCCCAAGGGTATCCTTGGAGCAGTGTTCCCATCCTCAGTTTCTTTATCTGTACAATGGGTGGTGGCTAAGACCTCAAGCCCTCCGCCCTCTTAACTGTACTAGTTTTCATCTGGAGCGTAGATTCACGCCCCCAAGATACTAGAATCCCGTTCCCCTCTTTCTGCATTCCCCCCCCCTTGCTTCTCCGGTTTCCATGCCCCCTGCTCCAGGGTCGCAGTGAAAGCTGCTGGCTTGGCAACAGCCCGGGCGCGGCCACTGCCCCCAGCCTGGCCCTCGCTCCGGGCACACAAAGCCCCCGGCGCTGACGTCAGGGCCCCTCTCTGCACGGCCGGCCCCCAGTGCAGGCGGAGCTGCGCCGCGCTCCCACCCCGGCCAGGAGAGAAGAGCCAAGCGGCCAGCCCAGCTTAGCCCAGCGCAGCCACCCCGGAGCCCGGCCCCGCGCACGTGCCCGCCAGACCTGCAAACTTGTGCCACCGGCTCTTGTGCGTCCCCAGGGAGTCCAATAGCCCGGAGCCCGCACCCCTCCCGCCAGTCTCCAACCATGGGTAAGTGATCGCGCTGGCCCCATGCCATCTCCACGGCCACCACCACGGCCACGGCCTCGCGTTCTCTGCCTCAAAGAGGGGCGCGCCCCGCCCTACCCCCAGCTCAGGTGGCGCTACCTGAGCCACCTGGGTCATCCGGTCCAGACCGGTGCGGGCGGGGAACGGAGGCCGAAGGTGGGACGGACACAGCGCAGGTGTCCGCAATGCCCAGGTGCTCCTTCCTGCCCCATCCACGGGAACATCCCCACTCCAGCTGCACCCACACTGTACGCTGGCGCATGCCAAGCGCGGGAGCTAGAGAACTGGGCCCCGCGAGGGGTAGCAGGGGTGTGTGTGGTGGGTCGGGCAGCGTGTCCTGGACAGCGGGCTCCTGTTTTATTTCAAGGGGTTGGTAGAGAGTGGCTTCTTGCCCATTTCCTGGTACCGTGTCCCTGTCATCGAGCTCCCAGCCCTGAGTCCAGTCTTGTGTCGCCCTGCGGTCCTTCAATTCTTCTGAAGCCCAAGGAAACATGTCTGTACCCCCTAACGCCGGGATCTTCCAAGAAAGCTCCTTTCTCGGAACCCAGACCTTTGAAACTAGCGAAGTGGGAGGGAATGAGAGGGGACAGGATGGGACATATCACGAGTCTCTCTTTGTCCCTGGTTCCAACTGCCTAAGCGGAACCCCTGAGCAGGTGGAGCCGGTGAGAAGTGGGTTCCAGTGCAATTGGGAAATGACTGCTACGAATAGTGAAAGACTCTGTTCAGGGACGTGAAAATCTTTCACCTGCCCGGAGGTGGGTGTTAGGCGGCGGGAGAATCCTTTCTGTCACTTGTTAACACCCCGAAATGCTGCCGTCAGCAACACGTCCTTAAAACCGGCACCCTGAGGAGGAAGACTCAAGAGCTCCTTGGAAATAAGCCTGGTGCCGCGGCTCTCAGGGCTTCGTCTGAGAAAGGGGTTTCTCTCTGCTTCATTATTGTTCTCTAATGACAGCTCCAGCCACAGCTCCACGAGGACTAAGAAGGGACCCTTGGAAACGTTCCTAATGTGAAAAGCAGTGGGTTTAAGCACTGAAGGTTAAGAGCCAGGGCTTGGGAGTCACAAGTAAGCTCCCAGCTCTTGTCACTACACTCCCTCCTCTAAGTGTGTGGGGGTGGGGCAGCGATTTTTTTTTAATTGACTATATTTTGGGGATAAGATAGTAGGGAGGACACATTAGTTTCCATTTCAAAAGAAACCTGAAATAACTTAATATTTAAACAGTTTTAAAATATACACTGATCAAAATATGAAAGAAAAAAATTTCATTCCAAAAAGTTAGATGAAAGCTAGGATAAGATTCTTCTAGAAAGAATAGAACTGAGTGGCATGTAACTCTGGTTCTTACTTCTTTCAATGGCCTCATGTGAGCAGTGACCATCAACCCAGTCTTCCCTTTTAAACGAGGTTCGTACCCAAAAGTCAGCAGAGGACTGTGGGGCAGCTTGGAGCTGCTTTAGCAATGCCTGCTGTCCAAGACCATTGCAGTTTCCCAGACCTGCTGGATAGAGGAAAGCACAAGTTTTGCCGAAAGGAAGTTCTTGTGGTGTTTGATCTCCGACACTGAGATTCAGAAGTTGAATTTGAGCATCAGCTGGGCACGCTAACGCCTTCTGCACAGCAGTGTTTGAAGTACTCTGGTCTTTACTGGGGGTGGGCTTTGTTTTTAAGTGGGCGTGGAAGGGAGCTGCAGCTCTCCCGAAACAAATATCCCGGCCAAAACCCTGCTCTCAAGGAAGTACTTTGTGTCTTGGACAATTATTGGTTCTACACTGCAGTTGCCAATTTATGGTAATTTGCGCATACTTCATTGCTTCTGGCAGTAGCCTTGGTTTTAGTTTTGTAGTTTACATGAAAAAGCAAGTTCCCTTCATGCCAGAAAGGAAACATACTGACTTCCTTTACGTTCCCAGTAAATAAACACACTACAGGGCCATGAACTGGCTTTCTTTTTCCAGATGTTGTTCATTACTGAATGTACCCTTGTGAATGCCCTATTTCAAATGAGTTAGTGCTTTGAAATTGCTGACCATTGGCCCATTCCGTTGATTCTTATACACACATCACTTCTTAACCTGGTATCAGTTACTTCACTGATAAAATAAATGAAATTTGTAAAGATAAATGCCCCTTTGGGTTTGCACTTTAAACTATTTTTAAAAAAGAAAGAGAAACTTTTAAAGAAGAAAAAGCAAGATAAAGAACAGTGGCCAGATATACGGTTCCATCTTCAAAGAAAATGAGTTTTTATTGCCCAGTCAATTGATTTTTGTTTCTGGTCTATTTTAGCTACCGTTCACATGCAATTCACACATTTTAAGCATACAAACTAGCAGGCTTTGATACAGAGTTGGGTAACTATTGCCCCTATTTTCACCCCCTCAACAAACCGGTGCCCATTAGCAGTTACTTCTCATTCTCTCCTCCCTCCAACCCTAGCAACCACTAACCTACTTTCTATCTCTATGGATTTTGCTTTTCCCGATGTTTTATGTAAATGAAATGAACCAATTAATGTTTGAACTGTATTGGGCTATTCATTGACTTGCGTTATTGGGCACAATGAGAAGAATTGGCGGATTGTATAGATAGAGGACACCACCTAAATAAGTGTGCTGAGACTAGGTCTTTCTCCTGCTGAAGGGCCCCATGTCTCTTCTCCTTACCAGTTTTATTCTATTGTATCTGATGGAAACCCATGTGGCCAACAAAATGTTGACTTTGTTTTTTCCACTCATCGGCTTGAAGACATAGTAATTAAACAAAATTCAATGTAATAAATTCTCAGAAGACTTTTGTGGAATGTGGTTCATATATCTACAGAGAAATGCTGACATTATTTCATTATGTGAAGAGATCTGATGTCACAAAACATGAATGAAAATAATTATTTGACCCATTTTACTATAAGGGAATGTGTTTTAGTTTAATAGGCTCTCACTATGTTTCCTAAGCCGTTTTCAAACTCATGGGTTCAAGTGATCCTCCTGTCTCTGCTTCTCGAATAGCTGGGCCCAAAGACCTCCGCACACAGTTGACAGGAAATTTTTATGATTATGAAATGAAATCATTTCACTATTATTTTAAAAATATTAAGTTATACATGGTAGCTCACAGTTGTAACCTCAGCACCTAGGAGATGGAGGCTGAAGGATTTGGGAGTTCACTGTCATCTTTGGCTATATAGCTAGTTTGAGGCCAGTGAGTGAGTGGGATGCCTCAGCTTGTAAAAGTGTTTGCTGTGCAAGCTGGCCAGTGTAAGCTGAAGGAGAACACTGAGTCCCACGAGCTGTCCTCTGACCTGTAAGTGCTCCTTCTGATAAGCAAATGGACTTATCTACACACACAGAAGATAAAATTTACAGGAAAATCCAAGACTCCAAGGTCTGGGCTGATAAAAGAGATTGCCGTACAAGTCTAACAACCTAAATTTAATCCCTGGACCCCACATAAAAACAACTGGATTTGGTGGCGTCTATCAGTAAATCCCAGAACTTCTGCCTTGAGATGGGAGGTGGAGAGACGAGAATTGCCCGGAGCTCAGGAACCAGCTGGACTAGAATACACAGCAAGGCAGAAACAAGGAACATGTTGCCTCAACAAGATGGAAGCAGACAGCCCACTCTGGAAGTTCATCCTCTGGCTTTCACATGCATATCATGGCAAATGGGTGATCTCTCCCTCTCTCTCTCTCTCTCTCTCTCACACACACACACACACACACACACATTAAAAAATTTAATAATGGCGTATCACAAATCATCTGGAGATCCTGGTGAAAGGAAAGTGCCCTGACTCAACCAGCCTGGGAACAGCCTTGGTGACATTTCTAAAAGTCACACTAGCACTACTGCTTCTGCTGCTGGTGGTCCAAAGCTAAAAATTAGAAAAAAGACTGGGAAAGTCAGGGACCTGGTCCATGCCTCAGCTTACCCTCAGTACTGAATGATCAAGATACATCATTCTTGCATCTTCAACCTCAGTTTTACTAGGAAAAAAAAATCTATAAAATCACTTCCTTAAATCCTTACAAATCTACAAGTATGTAATTTAGGGGACAAACATGAGAGAGTAATGTTATGCTTGAAAAACAGGAGCTAACAGCTCCCTAATTGTTTCAACACTGTTTGGTTCTGTCAAGGCAGCAACCAGACCTCATTTGTAGTTGGGTTTTATGCTGGCATCTTCTATGTGCCCGCCTACAGGATGGTGGCTGTTCTCCAAGGCAATGGATGGAGAGAACCCTAAGGGTGCCTTCTTCAACACTTCCAGCTTTGGTGTCTTCCCTCTTGTCTTTACAGAGCTTTTCCTGACCCCCCCCCCACACCCAGGCTGTGCCTCAAAAGGAAGCAACACCGTGGAGACCCCATCATACAACATTTAGTTCTAGAAGTTGGCCCAGGATTTCAGATTCAATTGGAGACAAAAGAGTGGTGTCCTGATGCATAACTGGGCAGGATATGGTCCCAGCATGTGCTAGGCAGCCTTCTGAAACTAAATGTCCAGTACGGAGCCCACCCGGGGCCTCAGAGAGGCTCTTTTCAAAACAGGCTGAAATTCTGAGTAAACCTCAGACTAAGCCCACTGAGAACTGTTTGTGACAAACAAGAAGCAATTGATTCTTTACTATATTTTTGCTCTAGCAACAGCTGTTGGCCAAACTGCTTGGCTTCCCCGGGGGCTTTTTAGAGGATAGTGACATCTGGGATCAAGCAGTGGGATGCTTTATTGAAAATGCCAAAGTGGTAAATCCTATAAAGGGCCGTTTCTGTGTCCTAAATGTTTTAGTTATCTTTAAACATTAATCTGACGAGGTTTTGTTGCAGAGTCAAGGCCTTTCTTTGACCAAGACATCCTGATGGGGCTTTGGGGGTTCCTTAAAGTTTTCCATACATGAATCATAGCTCATCATTGGCTTCTAATGACCAGTTTGAGATACTTTTAAAGTAAAATGAGACCTAAAATTGCTCAAATCCAGTTTGTGTGCAATATCCATTTTCATTACCCACCCCACTTCCAATAAAACCTAAACAGTTTCGCCATTAATTATTTTGGCAACTATTTTCCAAGTGACTCATTTTGGACAAGACTTTGCAAAGCAATGGATCACGTTTGAAAAGAAAGAAAACTTCCTTTTGGGAACTTATATTTCATTTGTTTATGCAATATTGAATTAATTTGCATAATTATGATAAGAAACAACTGTTGTGACTACCTTTTGGGACAAAGATAAAAGACTTCCTAAGTACACACATTGATGGGAGAAATAATACTTATACTCTGGAGAAGATTCTAGAAGCCCAGTTTTGTGGACAGTAGTAAGTACGGTTTAGAAAAAGAAAAGAGGATGCAAGGTATTTTAGTGACTTTGTCTTGATGCTATGATAAAAATGCCCTACAAAAGCAATTTGAGAAAGGATTTATTTGGCTCACAGTTTGATGGATGGTACAGTCCATATGGTAAAGAACCTATGGCAGCAGGACATTGAAGCTGCGGATCACATTCCAGCCCCAGGAGGCAGAATTTGGAATGCTGGTACTCAGCTCACTTTCCTTTTTACATATGGAATGATGCACTCACAGGTAAGGTGGATCTTCCCACCTCAACTTAATCTAGCTATTTCTTCACAGATATGCATAGAGGCTATCCTATTCCTAATATTATACAAGTATGTCCGGGAAGGCATGCCTCCTAGGTGAGTTAAGATCTTGTCAACACAACATTAACCATCATACAAGGCAATGAAGTGAGTGAGGGTATGTAGGGTGAATGATATTGGTAAGAGCACTTCTATTGTATTTTGGGGCCATAGTCATTATTTGAATAATTGTAACACAATTGTACTGGTGATCATGGTGTCACACATTGGTATATTTATTTTAATAATATGCCTGCCTTATTTAAAAAACCAGCTGTTCCAAAGGCAGAGGTTATTCCATGCATTGTTGATGCTCAGTGTTAATTTGGATGATTAGCATATTGTAGGAGCGCCAGGTATATTTGTTGGAAAAAATATGAAGTTTATCATCTAAGATTCATCTTATTAAGGTATGTCTGTAATAGACATATATGAATTTTAAAGTATTCAAAATCATTAAAAACTATGATAAACCGTAAATGATTAAATAGCACAAATAACATCATAGTTTGGTAAAATTAATATTTGTATCACAGTATTTCATGGAGTAACAGAATTTTAGCACTGGAAAATGCCTTCATAGTAACTCCATTACTTCAGACATGCCCAGACACAAAAACAGTTTACACAGCAGTTTGAATGTTCCTTCACTGTTGTTGTTGTTCTTGTTGTTATTGCTATTGTTACTTTTTTTTTACCTTTAGCTTTTCCTTTTGTGAGCCATGACAGAGGCTGTTTTGTGGGTACCTTAAGGCAATAAGAATGGTCAGATGTGGAGGAGTGGGGAGAGCTGAGCTGAGGCCAGACTATTTGGTGTCATGCTTGGGAAGCAATCAATCATTACTCTGTTAGCCACAGAGAATTGTAAAGGGATTTTAAGCAGGCAAGTGACAGCTGAGGGGAAATGGCAGTCTCCCAAAGGGACTAAAAAAATGACCATTAAAACTGGATATGGCAATGCAAGTCTGTAATTCCAGCTACTTGGCAAATGGAGGCAGAGGCAGGAAGGTGGCAAACTGAAGGACCATCTGGGCTACATAGGCAGTTTAAGACCAACCAGGCCAACTTAATGAGATCTTGTCTCAAAATAAAGTTATTATTTTAATGAGGAAAGGGGATGGAGAGATAGCTCAATCAATAAAGTGTTAGCCTTGCAAGCAAAAGGACCCGAGTTCAATCTGCAGAACCCATGTCAAAAAGCTGGGTGTGATCCCAAGGCTGTGAAGGTAGAAACAGGTAGGTTCCTGGGCTTTGCTGGCCAACCAGCCTAGCCAAATCACTGTCTCCAAAAACAAAATGGACAGTACTGAGTACCTGAAGAATGATACCATGGTTTCCTCTGTTCTTCACATACATACACACACATGTACCTGCATACACATATGTTCCTATAACACACACACACACACACACACACACACACACACACACACACACACACACACACCTGGAGATGGTAGCTTAGGAAATAGGCCAATGGGAAAGGGCTTCCCTAGCATGCATAAGGCACTGGATTCTACCCTGCAGAATCCCCCAAATTAAAACAAAACAAAACTAGAAAAACCGCCACCAACAATAGAGGAAGAGATTTCTTATCTGGTTGCAAAATTCCAAATAAAAGCATAGACAGGGTTTTGAAAAGACTGAGACCCCATTTCTTCTCTGAAGGTTCTAGGGGAAGCTTGTACTGAAGGTGTGCTAGGAGGAATGATGGGAAGGATGGAGCTACCCATGCAGGAGAGGTAGGAGTGAGCAAGGCTTATCAGGGTATCCTAAAGTAACTGGACATAGCAAGGAGTAGAAGGGAAGAATAGAAAGCAAGATTTGAGGCGAGATGGCTCAGCAGATGAAGGCACTTGCCACCAAGCCTGGTGATCTGAGTTTGCTCTCCAGGACCAACATGTTGCAGGTTTGAGGATGGACTACTTCAAGTGTCCTCTGACCTCTGCACACACAGCATAGTGTACACATGCACATACAAACATGATAAATAAACGTAAAAAAAATTCAAACAAGGAAAAAAAGATTTGTTGGGCTGACAGAGAGCTGGATGGGAGTGACACATTTTAGCTTATTATAAATGGGTGCAGAGAATCTTGCAAATCTATTATCTCCTCCCTTTCAAGGGCACACAACAAAGTGTGAGCTGCCTGGCATGAAAAATGATAAGGAGTAACTTTGCTATGACTCCTTCATGATTTGGGATCGCAATAGAATACCATCCTTGTCTAGTTATTTGGTTATTGTTATTTTTAAACATGTCTGCTGATTTATCATAAAGGATTTCATGGAGCTACATCTGAAGAAGTACATTGGGTAAAGTATGGGAGAAGACATGCCCTCTCTTGCTTGGTACACTAATGTCACAGAATCTCTATGGGCTTAGCTACCTAGGATCTATCTCCCTGTCTCCTCTTCATTGCTTTTTGTCTTTTCAAGTTTTTAAAAATTGGCATATGTTAACTATATGTAATAATGGGCTTCATTGTGACATTTTTGTATGTGGATATGTGATTTGATCATGTTCACATATGCCTCTTGTGCCCCATTCCCACTGGTTGGTGCATTGCAGAATGCTTAGCAGCATTCCTGACCTCTATTCATGATATGCTGTGACATTCCCCTATTCATACCAACCAGATGTCCCCAGATGTCAGATAACCTTGATGGAATAGGGGCTGGGGCCATGCTAATAATGGTTTAAGAGTAGCGGGGAGTGGAGATGTAACTCAGTTGGTAGAGTATATTTCATGTGTGCAGAAAGCCCTAGGTTCAATCCTCAGTACCTTATGACAGTAGCACATGCATGTAATCCTAGCACTTGGGAGGCAGAGGCAGGAAGCTCGAAGTTCAAAGTCATCCTTGGCTACATAAAAAGTTTGAGAGCAGCCTGAGCTACATGAAATCTTGTCTCAAAAAAGGAGGTGGCTACTGAAAACCTTTGTGCATCACAATATCAAAAAAAAAATCAGAATCATGGCCTCATTGAGGACTTAGTGAGCATATCTGCAAATCTGGGATCTCTGGTTAAAAAGATCCCTTCTTTCTAGGGGGAATGCTTGCTTGCTTGCCCCCCCCCCCGATTAAGAAAGTTGGGTTTTTTTTTTTTCATCTTTTTCTAACATTACCAGAAAGGATTATACTGTAATGGCATACCACGCGATCCGTGCCTTCCTTGACGTAAAATGGCACTAGAAACCATCTCAATTTTGTGATGCCCTGTCCTCCCCCTCTCCTGGAACAGGGTGTCTGTTTTACCTTGGTTACTTTGTTTAATGCGTAGTGCAACTTCTCACTCACAGGACTCTATCTCTGAAGTTGGTTTTGCTTACTAAAGTTGTTGTTGACGTTATCCTCGTTTCCAGTAAGTGAGAAGACATGAAGGAGCTAATCACGTCCTTAATCACCACAATGGCCTCTCCAAATTTAGACTTCATCCCCTTAGCTAGAATCAAATCTAGCTAGCTTAAGGCTTTAAGGCTGCCTTCCTACAGGCTGTCCTTAGAGTGCATAGCTGTCTCTTCATTATGTTTCCCAAGTGAAAGAGCTGGATACAAGACTGACTTCCCCCTGGTTGCTTGGAGATCCTTCTTCTATAGCCCTTGTATCTTCCTTCCTATCCTCCAGTCTTAATCCACCACAGTGGAGACTATAAGTCATTGTTTCCCCAGAGATCTGATCGCTGTTGCAAAAGACGGTAAAAAATACAGAAGGCACATCAGGAGTGAAGATTTGAGGAGCTTAGGAATTCTGTTCTTTTTTAAAATTATTATTTATGTGCAGCAGGTTACTGTTTTAGGTGAAGTGTGGCTTTTATAACCTTTCCCTGAAAAGGCTGTTTCAATGGTGGACTTTCAAATTGGAGCCTGAATTCAGACATCTGTCCCTTCACACAGTCAGCAAAGAATGGGGGGATGATTAGCAAAGCAATGCAAGCACTTCAGATAACTTTATTTGATGCAGCCCCTTATTTCATATTGCCTCCTTTATTTTCTCACTTGACTTGCTCTGACCGATTCCATGGTGAGTAAAATAGAATCTAGAGCACTAAAGGGCTGAAGCTCCAGTGTGTGTGAATTACAGCCATTTTGCCCAAAACTCTTTGGAGCCCTATTACATAATGAGGGTTTGTCATAAATACTGTTAGATGTTTTGTAAGAGGCATGGATATTACAAACTCATTTGAAATTTGTTGGCATAAGAGAGCCACAAAAAGTAAGTAGATTATAAGCAGACAAGTTCGAAATGTTTTTCCAAGTACAGAACATGGGGCTGGGCATATATCTCAGTGATTGGGTGCTTGCCTAGCCATGGGTTCTGTCCCCATCATTGGAAAAAAAAAAGGTCAGGCATGGTCGTGTACTTTTAAATCTCAGTTCTTTAGAGGCAGTGGCAAGAGGATCTCTGTGAGTTTGAGGCCAGTCTGTTCTGCATGGTGAGTTCCAGGCCAGCCAGGGCTACATAGTGAAACCTTTTCTCAAGACAGAGGTGGGGATGATGAAGGGAAGGATGTAGAGGAGGTGGGAGAAAAGGAGGAGGAAAAAGGAAAAGAGGGGAAAGAGAAGGAAGGAAAAGAATGAAGAAGAAGAGGAGGAAGAAGAAGAAAATTATTAGGAGCCCCTCAGAAGGTTCTCTCAAGGGCTCTTTCTGTCATCCCCACAAGGATAATCACTAATTTCCAGCAGTATAGTTTTACTTGGTTTTACATTTTATATCAATTGAATAATAAAGTATAAATGCTGAACTTTTGTTCAACATTAACAACATTATTTTAAAACCCAGAAATGTTTTCTATCCGTAAGGCAGGCATGCTTCTAAATCATATGGTTAGAAGCAATTATGAGAAGCCTTTGTCTATAGAAATTTAGTAGGAAAAGGTATAAAGCATGGGTTTGTACTTCCTATTTTAGATATAAAAAAAAAAACCCACCACGGCAGCCATGAGAGATCTTGGAACAATACTTGAAGAGAGATGGGCTGTTCGCATGGAAAAACATGATGGCTCTGAAGAGATTAGGCAAAGAATATATCCCCATGTGCCCTCCTGAGAGGGGAAAGCGTGTGCTGAGGAGCTACGCACAGAGAGGAAGCTGTCACTGCTAGGTTAGATCATTCAGGAAATGATCAATATGGATGCTTTCTGGCTTCAGGATATAAGG
Source organism: Ondatra zibethicus (assembly GCA_004026605.1). Classification (NCBI taxonomy): domain Eukaryota; kingdom Metazoa; phylum Chordata; class Mammalia; order Rodentia; family Cricetidae; genus Ondatra; species Ondatra zibethicus. Next base: position 35,535 of record PVIU01006359.1, read on the forward strand.
CTGTAATAGATGCCAGGGCCTCTCTCCAATGAGTTTCCTGAATAAGATGGAGTTGCAGGATGTGTCTGAATTATAACCATAATTCCTCAGAAACTGATGGTAATAGAGTACAAGGTTGGGAAGCGGTCGAAGAGCTATGATGATTTCTGATTTTCATCCTAAAAATCCACAGATAGATACAGAATTATCTCTGACAAATGACTTCTTCATGTGTTATTTGGACATACACATCTATAACCTGCCTGCCTCCCCTCACCAAGAAGTTTTATCTTCTTGACCACAATGAAGATGAGGTCAGCACAATGGATACTTTATTGTCCCCAATTTTATCATGTCATCATGGCTTTCTAAGTGAAGACTCCAGATAGTCTCCCACCAGGAACATGTGAAAATTTTAGCTTCTCAGTGTCTTCAGCTTTGGTATAATTATATTATTTAGTTTTTAAATTATGGTAGGTATGAAATGGTATTTCATGATTTTTATGTTGAATTTCCCTAGAGAGGTTAAAGCGAGGGCTAGGTTCTTGGCTACTAAGGTTTTGTCTTCCATGTATGTCTATGTTTTGAGTCCTAATCTTTAGGAAGGATGTGGTCAGTGTACGCTTTCCCTTTAACTTTGCCCAACATGTCACACTGCACTGAGTTTTCAAGTTGTCATAAAGTCCCAGTGACCAATATTTCCTTTTACTACTTTATAATCTGGGCTTTTTATCTCCATCCTACTTAAAAATCAGTCTTGTCCCTAAGGTCAGGAAAAAATGTTTTTCTGTTCCTCTGCTATTTTTTAAAAGGTTTTGCAAATGTATACTTGAAATTTTTCAGTCTTTATCTGCCTCCGTTGCATGTGTGTGTGCAGATGTGTACATGAGCACACAGAGATAGAGGGGACGTATATCACTTGTTCCCTGAGACAAGCTATTTCATGAATTTGGAGCTCACCCGAGTTTAGCTTGGTCTTTGATTTGGTTTGGTTTTTATTGGCAGAGGCAATTGGGCTGGAATCCTCTAATCTCTGTCCCACCCCTCCTTATCTCAGCATCAAAGTTCCAGATGTCTATATCATGCCTAGTTTTTAAAAAAGATTTATTTACTTTTATGTGTCTGTGTGAGTGCCTAGATGTATGTATGTGCACTACGTATATGCCAGGTGCACTCAGGAGTCAGAAGAGGGAGGTGTATCTACTGGAACTAGAGTTACAGAAGGAGCCACCAAGTGGACTCAGGTAACTGATCCCAAGATTTCTGTAAGAACAGCAAGTACTCTTAACAACTGAGCCTTCTCTCCAGCTCACCGCCTCATGCCAGCTTGGTATGTGCCTGCTGGGGATTTGAACTCAGGTTTTAATGTTTGCACATCAAGCACTCCCCAGCCTTTTAGTCCTTTTTCTCCATAAAGGTTTTTTTTTTTTTTTTTTTTTTTGGTATAGCGGCTGAAGTGTGCTATTTTATATAATCTGTACAGAATCCAACCACAGTGTGTAATTCATCCTTTTGTGTTGGTTTTATATTATGCATATATATTACATATGTGTATATGAGTGTGTCTCTGTGCTAATATAAACAGCCTTGATTATATCCATTTAAAACAAGCCTGGCAATCTCACAGAAGTTTCTTCTTTTAGCTCTTCTTCACTGAGCTATTCTTGGTCGTTGCCTCGAGAATTAGTTTTTCATGTTCCACAAACATGCCTGAGTGGGATTGCAGTAAATGTGCTGATCGCATGTTCAGTGATTTTGAGTCTTTCCATTTGTGTACACTGACCTTCATTCCACCTCCCAACAATGATTTCACATCCTCTTACAATGATCTGAAGGTCCCTCATAGTATTTGTAGCTTCTTAAAAAGTGAATCAAATAAGGTCAAATCTAATTCCATGGAATGTCATGGTTCCCTTCCCTACTCTTGCAACTTTAGAAAATCCAGATAATGGACAAACTTAGTCAACTAAATGAATGAATTGTCAGTGCGGGAAAGCTGATTCTGAGTTACCACATACTAGCCTGTTGGTAAGAGCTATATGTGATAGCCATGTGACAGTCTCCCTGCTTCAGGGTTTTATTTGTTGTTTTTAGTTTTTTGAGATAGTCTCATTTAGCCCAGGCTGTCCTGGACCTTGATATACAGTTATGTCTGGTTTTGAACTCTTTATCTTTTGAATTTTTATTTTTATGTACATTGGTGTTTGACCTGCATGCCTGTATTAGGGAATTGGATCCAGTGGAAATGGAGTTATAGACAGTTGTGAGCTGCTGTGTGGGTCCTGGGAATTGAACCAGTGTCCTCTGGAAGAGCAGCCAATGCTCCCAACCACTGAGATGTCTCTCCAACCCCCTTGTCTTGAACTTTTGATCTCCTGCCTTTGATCACCACTAAATGTTGGGATTACACATGTGTACTACCATGCCTAGCTTTGAAAGTTGTTTTTTGTTGTTTTTGTTTTGAGATAGGGAACTCATTGGTAGAACACGCTGACCTCAGAGTCACAGAGATATGCCTTCCTCGGCCTTCAGAGTACTGAGTTTGAAGGCAGTGCCACTACTCCCAGCCTTTGAAATTATTTTTAATGGAGCCATGTGGAAATTTCATTGTCTCCCTTGATGTACAACCATGTTCAATAGAAGGAAATTTTCTACATTCAACTGAAATCCTTTCCCTCTTTCTTGTATTCTGCATAAAAACTGGGATTTGAGTCCCATCTTTAGGGTCTTTGGGGTATCAAACAGGATCTCTTCTTCACAAGATGATGAATTTCGTCGTTATGTGGAAATGACACGTTAGCTTTTAAAGTGTGACTCCACACTCACAGGCTCCTGGAGAAATCATGAAACAAGCAGCTATAGTTGCAGGATATTCTCCACTGCCCACCAGAGCTCCTTCTCAGTAGAAAAGCTGATTTGGAGTCTCACTCTGTATGACCAGGAGTTCTATGTTCTTTGTGGAAATAACACTAGTTAGAAAAAGCAGCATGCCAGAATGGCCAAGATCAAAAACACTGATGACAGCTTATGCTGGAAAGGATGTGGGGTAAAGGGAACACTCCTCCATTGCTGGTGGGAGTGCAAGCTGGTACAGCTGCTTTGGAAATCAGTAGGGTGATTTCTCAGAAAATTACAGAACAACCTACCTCAAGACTCAGCAATACCACTTTTGGGTATATACCCAAAAGATGCTCAATTGTACTGTAACAAGGACATGTGCTCAACTATGCTCATAGCAGCATTGTTTGTCATAGCCAGAACCTGGAAACAACCTAAATGCCCCTCGACCAAAGAATAGATAAGGAAAATGCAGTGCACTTACACAATGGAGTACTACACAGCAGAAAAAAAATCATAATTTTTTTCTAAAATTTGAAATTTGTGGGCAAATGGATCTAGAAAACATCATATTGAGTGAGGTAACCCAGACCCAGAAAGACAATTACTATATGTAGTCACTCAGACATTAAGCAAAGAAAAAACAGCCTACAATTTACAATCCCAGAGAACCTAGACACCAAAGAGGACCCCAATCTACATGGGAAGTAAAAAAGAGAGGTCTCCTGAGTAAACTGGGAGCATGGGGATCATGGGAGAGAGTAGAGAGGGAGGGGAGTGGAGAAAAATATATAGCTCAATAAAAACAACTAAAAAATAAAAAACAGCATAAGTAAACATCTAAATAATAATAACTCCTGGGGGCAGCAAGATGGTTCAGTGGATAAAAGTGCTTGCCACCCAAGCCTGGCAACCTGAGTTTAATCCGCAGAACCCACTCAAAGGTAGAAGAGAAGAACCAACTCCACGAAGTTGTCTTCTGACCTCCACACATGGCCTTCCATATAATGCACATTTTTTTAACTTGAGAAGCAGAGGCAGGAGGATCACTGTGAGTATGGGGCCAGTGTAGGTTACATAGCATGGTGCTGGGAGTGGTGACACATGCCTGCAGTCTCAGCATGGCAGACTCGGTAGTTCCCAGTTGGAAGAGAAAGAAAAAAAGGCAATTTTCCATTATATCTCAGCAATGTTCAAGTGTTACTTCAAAGTTCAGTAATGTTACTTGTAAAAAAAATGAAAATTTCATGGTCGATTCAAGATTACCTAGTTTCCCTAAGTAATTTAATGGAACACTTCTCCAGAAATATTTTATATAACTGCCTGCCCTGTGAAGAGTAGGCCAGCAGTTGGCCTGTAGCACGGGCTTGATTTATTTCGGAAAGCAGCTTAGTCAGCCGTCAAATGAGATTACGTGTGTGGCTGGTACCCATCACTTCATAGAACTATTTGTATTCTTCAACAAGGCCTCACATTTTTATTTATTTATTTATTTATTTATTTCAAGGGCAACAGGAACCACAAATGTAACTTTCCTAAAAGATAACATTGGAAATGTGATTTTTTTTAAATTTTTATTTTGTTTTTATTATTTGGGAGTGGGATGAGACAGGCTTTCCCTGTGTAACAACAGTCCCGTCTGTCCTGGAACTCACTGTGTAGATCAGACTAGCCTAAAGCCCAAACGTCCACCTGCCTCTTTAAAAATAGGGTACTGTTGCCCGGCAGTGGTAGTGCACGCCTTTAATCCCAGCACTCGGGAGGCAGAGGTAGGTGGATCTCTGTGAGTTCAAGGCCAGCCTGGTCTACAAGAACTAGTTCCACGACAGGCTCCAAGCTACAGAGAAACCCTGTCTCAATCCCCCCCCCCCAAATAGGGTACTGTTACTGTCTCATGGGCAGTGAAGATCCAAACCAAACTTGTGGATACTTTTCTATGTTCATCTGTGGTCCTTCACTTACGCACCTACCCATGTTTAGATTTCAGCCGCCTTAAAAGGCTGTAGCCATAAGAATCCATTTTCAGGGTTCACTTCTTTTATAATCTGTTTGCCATTGAATAGCTTCATAATATTAATATTTTAGAATTTAAAATTGAAGTTGAGGGCTGTGGGTGTCACTGGTAGAACATATGCTAGGGGTACTGGTGGCTTTGGAATCAATATCCAGCACTGCAAAATATAAATAAATAAATAAGATAGCAAAATAAATCAAATTGAATCTAGGCTAAGGGTATTCCTTAATGTTAGAGCACTTGCCTAGTATGCATAAGGTCCTGGGTTCATTCCCCAGCACTGTATAAACAAAGGGATAAATAAATAAAATGGAAGTATAGACTCAGGGTGGGGTTCAGTGGTGAAGTATGCGTTCTGCTCGCACAAGACCCTAACTTCTGTCCATAGCACTAGTAAATAAGGACATAAATAAACAAGTTAAACCGAAGTCCAAATTTGGATGTGAAAATTAGCTTCTTTTTTTTTGCCATTCTATTTTAACTGTCAGGGGTTCATGTAGACACAGAAGAATTACTTCTTTGTAATAGAACTACAGTTTCCTCAGTTTTAACATGGCAAATGAGATATTTAAAAAAAGAAAACAGGTTAGGGATGTAGCTCTGTCTGCAGAATTCTCACCTCGCATGCATGAGACTTTGGATTTGATGTCCACAACCTCATAAACGTGGGCTTGGTAGAACACACCTGCAATCCTTGCAGTGAAGGGTCGGAAGTTCAAGCTCATCCTCAGCTACTTAGGGAGTTCAAGGCCAGTATAGACTGTTATAAAACTCTTTTTTAAAAAGGAAGGAAGGAGGAAAGGAAGTAGGGAGGGAGGGGAAGAAGAAGGAAGGGAAGGAAGGAGGGAGGAAGGGAGGGAAGAAGAAAAAAGCTTATGCCAAAGTAACTGCATCTTTCCAGATAAACCCCACCCAAAAGCAGATATAGTCCCAGGTATCATTCTTTACTAGTAACAATGCCAACCTACTCGGGATAATTCCCCTGATCCTCTCAGGACTCTTACTATGAACATGGCACTGTGGCTTGTTTGTTTTTGAGACAGAGTTTGCCTATATATCCCTGAGTTGCCTAGCAGCAGCTTATGTAAACTAGGCTAGACTTGAACTCCTTGGTGATCTTCCTGCTTCTGCCTCCCTAGTGCTGAGTTTATAGCCATGTGCCACCATGCCCAGTAACAGCATTCTTTATGATTTAAAAAAAAAGACAGGGACTGCAAGTCATGACAGCATGTACAAAACTGTACCATCATGAGCTTCAGAAATCCTTTGTACCCCTAAATGTTTTGTTTATGTATTATTTAACATTTTAAACCAACACTCACATAATTAACAACAAAAAAGATAGGGTAGAACGCTGACGCAAAGCAATTATTTTTTTCATTCATCATTTGATTTGAAGTAATAGGTTTAACCTTTTTATATTTTAAGAGCTGCTAATGAATAGTCTAATGGTTGGTTTAAGTATCAGGTTGCCCTGACTTTCCAGTTGCTGATGCAGCTGCTAGGTTGAAATGCTAATTACACAGTTTGGGGGCCTTTTAAAAAAAAATATACAAGTGTGGCTTTTTCATATGGTTCATTCAAATGTAGCCTAATTGTCCAACATGCTAAAAAGAGGGGGCAAAGCCATGGTCTCAATCTCATACCCCGGGGTTCCTTCCAGCAACTTAGTCTTCTTCTGGAACTTTGTCCCTGTTGTCATAGTTTCATTCTGAGCAGTCTTCAAAAGACACTGCTTGGAGTTGCTCTCACAAATCCTGTCCTGCAGAAAGAAGCACAACGGGCCACTCTCCCTACTGCAATTCCTTTGCCGAAGCAAAGAACTAAGGTCCTAGTGTTCATCCTCTGCAGACGCTGCTTTCTGCTGGGGGCATACAGATGCATGCAACATGTGGACACGCAGAGAAAGCTCTTTAGCTGGGGTCGGCCTCTTCTTTCCCTTAGAGTTCACGAATGCGTCTGATGATGTACACAGTTGATGATAGGCAATATTTGCAGGAAAGTGTTCTCCCCATATATTTAGTTGAAAGTGTTAAATCTATATATATATATATCATTTCCAAGTAATTATTAAATGGCAGCTGCTTATGTCCATGCAGTTGAATGATTTCTAAAGATATTTCTACCTCTTGTCAGTCAAGAACTCAAAAAGAAGTGTACTTTCACAGAGACGCCTGCACAGATTGCTTAGAAGTCTCTCATTTTTAATTACTTATACACAATTATTAACCAGTCATGAACATTATTAGAAATGAAAATAATATTTCTCTTTGAGGGTGAAGAATAGAGAAGACTGTACCTTCATTTCCTAGGATTAAAAGTTGATCCTTGGGCTGTTGAGTTGGCTCAGTGGGTAAAGGTGCTTGCCACCAAGCCTGCTGACCTGAGTTCGAACCCCAGGATCCATATGATGAAAGGAGAAAACCAACTCGTGCAAGTTGGCTTCTGACCTCCACATGGGTGCTGTGGTGTTTGTGCCCCCCCACACACACAGAGAGAAAGAGAGAGAGAGATGTTCTTTTAAGATTTAGCAAGTTAAAATTTAAAATTTCATCCTTACCGGATGGTGATGGCGCACACCTTTAATCCCAGCACTCAGAAAGCTGAGGCAGGTGGATCTCTGTGAAGCAGGAGTTCTATAGCAGCCGGGTCAACAGAGGGACTTCAGGCCTGGCTTGGGTTACAGTAGAGCATGTCTCTCTTCTTACTTCCCACCTCCCATCTCTAGTCCACCTTTAAGGATCCCTGCCTAACCAGCGTGACACTATTTGAAGTCTTTATAAAGAAGAAGTTAATGTCTCTAGACCCTCACTTGAAGCATTGTGAAATGGTGGGTCCAAATAAGGAAGCTAAAGGGCTTGAAGTGTTGAGGAAGTGACCATAAAGGAAAGGGAGGTTTGTGTCACTGTGCATCAGCTTCCTAAGGAACTAGAGTTTTCTAGGTTTCCATCTTCCTACCTGTAAATGCCGCAGAAAAGGGGCTACTGTTGTCTTTACCCTGCCAGCTATAGCAGCACCTGAAGAGAACGGCTGTAGCCAAGGCCCAAGCTCCAGATGGGCCACAGTAGCCATTTCGGGTAATGTTTCTCCCTGTGTTGGTGTCATCAAAGGCTTCTTTGAGGCATGGATTTCTTTGCTAGCCAGCCCCTCAGGTCTCCTGGTGCCAGAGTCATTGCTCAAGGGCAATTTTAAGTGTAGGCTACGCACTTAAACCTTCTAAGCTCTAGCCTCTTAGCTTCAAAGTCGACTCCAATAGTCCAGTAGCACAGACACTTGCAAGCACAGAAAGTTATTTATTTATTTATTTATTTATTTATTTATTTATTTATTTATTTATTTATTTATTTATTTATTTAATGGGGAGTGAGGGCATGCCATGACACACATGTGAAAATCAGAGGACAACTGTAGGGAGCCAGTTCTCTTTTCCACTATGCAAGTCCCTCTGATTATAACTCAGGTTATCAGCCTTGGAGGCAAGTGCCTTATTCTGCCCTTTGAATTATCTTACTGGCCCCAGAGGAGAAGTTATGATAAAGGTAAATGCAAAACAATAAAAATGTATTTGAGAAAGCATTTTCTTCTGATGCTAGACTATTAACACCTTACCACTGGCCTGTAGTTTATATACAGTTCTGTCTTCTTTTACATTGTAGTTGACCGTTTTCATGACTGTATTAACAAGTTTCACATTTTACTGATATCCATGTGCTGCTCTTTTTGCAAGTGGACAATCTGCTGAACTGAAATATACAGCCGGGAAGAACCTGACCTTTCCAAAAGGGAATTTTCTGAATGTAGCAAATTATCATAGACAGTGTTGTGCAATTAGGAAAACAGAGATGGTTGGCGATAAAACTGATCAAAACCACAAGTTGTATAGGAGAGTCAACCATATATGTCAGTAGCTCCAAATGACCTGACGTAATGTCAGCATCACGTGGTGCTTCCTTCTTCATAAGCCTCATGACACTGTCATGCTCTAGGAAAATAAATTAGAGTGCTGGTAAGATGGCTCAGCCGAGAAAAGTACTTCCTGCTAAAGCTTAATGACGTATGTTTGGTCTCCAGAAACCATGGTAGGAAGAGAGAACTGACTCCAATCTTAATTCAGATGCTCAATGAAGTCTAGTCTCAGATGCTATTGGCTGATCCAGCAATCCATTTCATTCGTTTTATACGTTCATCACCTGTGATGAGTATCTTTGGAGATCACAGAGACAGGCTATATGTTATTATTCCGATGGCAAGTTTGTAGTTAAATTAGCAAACTGTATTTCATTGATTTAAAAATATCTACAGATTGGTTGCTTGGAGAAAAGAGAAAGAAATCTCTCGATGTAATTTGTTCCTGTCCAGTGACCAAGTCTTCATTTAACTGGCATGTCACTTGATCATATACAGTTTGGAGAAAGAAGTTACTTAATAAAGCACTGAAGATATTTAAATGGCCATGATTGAAAACAAATGTAGTTTTTTTTTTAACTACTGTCCACGTGTCCATGCCAAGTTGAGTGAAACCACCTGCATGGAGTTTTCCTGAAAAGTCATAGACACAGCCGTTGTGTCTTGAGTGTGACAGGGATCTTCAGCTCATGAGCCATCACTGAAGCCACTGACTTCTCACAAGTCTGTGCAGCGCCTCATTTGCGCTTGTCAGTCCGTACCTCCCCTCTGTTGTCACGAAGGTCCCTAAAATCTTAAATGCCTGTTTAAGCTGGAGCTCCTTTCCACCATGCACAAATTTATGAACAACTACATGTTCTTTTCAAACGTAATAAGCAGTAAAGAGTGCTGTACTCTTTTCCACTCAGTAGCCTGGATTAGGTGCCAGCGGTGGCCCCATCTTAGGATAGTACATGGGCTAATGTGGCTTTGTAGGATAGCACAAAGGCATTAATGGCTCTGCCTTTTTTTTGCAGGACTGTTCAAATAGCCGAGGTTTGACATTCATATTGTAGAAAAACAGTGAATCTTAGTTTGTGGATCTATGGGTTCATATTCGTGAAATAACTGTGTCCTGCTTTGGGCATAAGCGGTGACAACTGCCTTTGTGTGTTTGTTTCTCTGTTTAGATTTCCATTCTCAAACTCGAGGGCCGCATAGGAGAGAGATTCACTGCAGCTGAGAGCTTCTCTTTGCTCCACTCTGGCTGTTATGGAAACCTTTCATTGGCACTGTCTGTATTTCTGTGTTTACATCTTTCTAGTGACTCAAACAAGCTCCCTTGGTCACCAGGAAAATAAAATTATAGTCGTAACCTCCCAAGGCAGGCTCAGAGCCTACGGTAGCCTGCAGTGCCCTTCCTGTTCTGTACCCACAGGCCACCTTCCCCTGCTGATGGTGAGTCGCCAGCAGCTGAGCTCATGCTCAGCCTTTCACAGCCCCTTGGGGGGATGGGTAAGTGGCAGATGCACTTAATTAGACATATTGCGAATGCAGGAGAATGAGCTTTGACAAGAGTTTTGAAGTCAGGACAAAAGGACACTGCTGTTATGAGTCAACTTGATTTTCAAAGAAAGCGGAATATATGTGTGTATCAATTAAGAAATGAACATATGTGCACACATATGCATAAGGCGTATCTCCCCTCCCCGCCGTCATCTAGGAAAGGAGCATATATTAGCCATTATAAATAGATAGTACATGTGCTAATGTGTGTTACCTTCATGACAAACACAGCCATTGTTCATATATACATATATAATATGCATATATATCATACATCACACACATATATGCATATATATGTAAATGGACTGAGCCCTTACTATGTGTATACAGTATTCTAAATGCGTTCCTTAATCAGACATTGTAATCCTGACCATATTACACATGTGACAACTGAGATCACATAACTAGGAAACATCAATACCAGTCAGTGTTGGAAGTCAAGAACTCTGGCCCAGTTCTGTGGTCTTCATCTCTTCTTAGTGGAGGTAGTGCAGTTGATGCTATTTAATAGCACCATTAGTTTGGTTTGGTGGGGGGGTTGCTGCTCAGAACCACAGGGGACCTATTAAGAGATGAGGGGGGTGAAGAGGGAGACAGAGAACAGAGAATGCCCTGTCTCCTCCCTGAGTGCCAGGATTACAGATACACACCATTATGCCTGGTTTATTCAGTGCTGGGGATGGAACTCAGGGTTTCATGCATGCTAAGCAAATACTCTACCAACTGACTAAAAAGCCCCAGACCAGGAAAATGCTTCTTTATGTGAATGCATTTGTAGTTACTTTTAAACAATTTTTACACTGTTTGTTGTGGGGAAAGGTTTCCTGTGCACCAACCACTGCCTGTGCTTGTGACAGCTTGCAAGAGTCAGTTCTCTCTGACCTTGTGGGTCCTGGAAATGGAACTCAGGCTTGGCAACCACTGCCTTTACCCAGAGTCATCTCACAAACGCTATAATTATTTTTGATAAAAGAAAATTTTCTTTTTCTTTGAGAAACAGTCTTGCTATGTCAATCATGCTGGCTTTGAACTCTCAGCAATCCTTCTGCCTCCACCTCACTCGTGCTGGGATCATAAAAGCATCACTTTGTGGATTCAATTGTAAAGATATTTTTCAACTGCAGACCTATGGGGAGTCCTAAGAAAAACTGTCACATTTTGTCTAATCAGTACTTTGCAAAATAGAATTTCCAAAGCAGGAAGGCATTATGGGGGGGGCAGTTTGCTCCTAAATTACTATGGACTAAATCTGTGATCAGACTGCTCAACCTTGCCTGTCTTGGTGTTGGTTTTCTCAGCTATTAACAGAAAAGGGTGCTAGGACACAGGGAGTGCCGAATACCACGTGTGGTTGCTGGCTGGGGAAAGCCTTGGGCTGGTAACCTCAACATCACAACTTATGGCAGCATTTCAGGTCAGCCAAATGTTTGACTAGCAGTGAGGGATCTTCACATTTGTTCTATCCAAAGACTTCTTCCAGCTCCTTGCAAACAGACTCCACCATCAATGAGCACAGCGCAATGGGAAGAGTTTTCTTTGCAAGAGATCTTCGTTGACTTCGCTCCATTTTGCAAGACCAATATCCCAACTCTCAGTAGAGCCTGCTTGCTGATCTTGCCAGGCCAGTACCCAGAGAAAGCATGGAACTCAAACTTGTCCAAACTTCTTGGTAGGATTTTCTTTCAGCAGAGTTTGAGATGGCCCAGTGAGCAGTTAAATGGTCACAGAAACAGAACCTGCTTTTGGAAGTGACATTGGGATGGAGTTTTTAGGATAAAAGTCTAGGCTCTACCCCACACTCCTGACATACCAAGGAAAGAAATGAATAATGATAGAAAGCAGAGATGGGGTTTTTCACTGTGGCGACACTGGGAAGTGAAGTAGGTAAAGAGGTAGAGTGCCCGGAAGTGTCTTTGGGAGACTGATATGAGTTTTGGACCTAACTAGAGAAAGAATTTGAATCAGGGGTAGAGATCTGCATAATTAAGCAATCCCAGCCACCCTGGGAACAGATCCTTCCTGTCAGGTTTCTTTCAGAAGTCCTTGTGACTACTTCAGGTTTAGGACAATTAGACAGCCTCTCCTTGAGGAACATGCCTACACAGAGCCAAGCGAGAGTTATGAGCCAATGTGAATGAGATGGGTACAAAATGAAGGCAGAGGTTCCAGGTTTTCGTCCTGCTTTTGGTTACCCTGTGGGTACTGGGAATCAAGGCTTTTCAGCAAAAGCAACTTCACAGTGCCTGCTTCCAATCTGGTCGCAGCAGTGATTTTAAAGGGTGCAAATAACAGACATTGCCTGGCTTCTGTTGCTGTGTGTGCAATACGGCTGTCATTAGCCATTCCAATTTGAACTACTTAAAATGAAATGAAATGCAGTTCCCTGGACACATTTAAGGACTCCAGTGGTCACGTGTGGCTAAAGACTACTAGACTGGACAACCGAAACTAGTACATTTGCACCATCATCAAAAAATGACACTAAGTGCCACTCCTCTCTAGCAGTAGGCTTGGGATGGGAGTTGAGATGATTCTGCTTTAGCTTGGGATCATAATGCCTCTGGGCCATATCGAAGAAGCATTGTCGGCCTCTGAGAGCATATCTACGCTATGACTGCTACTTCCACACCTTTGTGTGGAGCAATACTGTGATGCCACCGTGTGGGTCAGGTACAATTATGTCTTTTGGCTTGCAAATTTTCCAACCTGCAGCTTCATCAGGACGGTATTCTTTTGCATAAGAGCAAAGGTACATCCCAGCGATGCTGTGTTCTCAACTGGAGAACTTGGAGAATGCTAGCGCCTAAGTGTAGGTCCCAGCCACAAAATATGGGTGTAATTCTCTAGGATGCCGCACTGGGCATGGGGAGTGTTTGCACGTGACGTGTGATACTAATAATATACAGCTGGGTGCACTGAGCTAGACTATACCCAGTGATAAGGAGTGGCTGCTTTTGAAGGGCGGCCCAGCCGTTGCTTATTAAAAGGTTACACCAACCTGGATAGAGGTAGCTCCTGACTTTCACAGGATTCTGGTCAGATCCTTCGCTTGTTAGTTTTTTGAGATAGTATCTCATGTAGCTGAGAATGACCTTGTACTGCTGATCTTCCTGCCTCTACCTCCTGAGTGCTGGGATTACAGGTGTGTACTACCACACGCCATTTATCCAATACTGGAGATTGAACCCAGGATTCATGCATGCAAACACTCTGCCAGTCAAACTGTAGCAACACCAGCACCTGACTTTTTTTTTTTTTTTTTGGTTTTTCGAAATGGGGTTTCTCTGTGTAACCCTGGCTATCCTGGAACTTGCTCTGTAGATCAGGCTGGACTCAAATTCAGACATCTGTATGCCTCTGCCTCCAGAGTGCTGGAATTAAAGGCATAATCCTGCCCCTGCCTCCCAAGGGCTGGGACTATAAGCATGCATCAGTACAAGTCTACATTATTGTCAGGGATAGGAATGCATGCCCAGCAAATGAGTTCAACCCAGGAATGATGATGACATTAGGCTGAAAAGAGTACTCACTGGCTGACAGGTGCTAGAAGCAACATTGACAAGTTAGAAGGAAAGATGCACAGATCTAAAGGGAAACCCAAAAGGAGTAATAAAAAAGGCTGTTTGATTGCTTGAAATAAAGCCAATTGAACATTCCTATGCTATAGGCAGCTTAGTTGAACAGCTGTGTCGAGGGTTAGGTTCATTGACAGTTGCAGTAGTCAAGAGAGAACCCTCAGAAACTCCTAGAGTTAAGTCTGGCTTCCCTATTTCCTCCAGGACAATCTGAGATGTATTTGGAAACCTCCTGTGCTTCGTTCTCCTCCCCCATTTAGTGGGAATAAGAAAAGACACCCATCTCCTTCCATTATGGTGATAACTAGATGATTTATGTAAACTGAAAGTCCTGGCCTACTCTCCGCAACTATGATTATAAACTACAAAAAGCCATGGGCTCTGCATGCAGCTCATTTGTGCCGTGTTTGCCTGCTCTGCGCAAAGCCCTGGATTTAATCCCCAGCCCCAAATAAACTGGGAATGGCCTGGTCACTCTTGTAATCCCAGCACTCAGGAGGTGGAGGCAGGAGGATTAGAAGCTCATGGTCATTCTCAGCTACTTAGTGAGTTTGAGGACAGCCTGGGATGTGTGAAACCCTGACTTAAAAAAAAATGAAACAAAGATTTGATTAGCATCAAGTTGGTCTTCATCCTTGGAAGAATAAAGAGCTTTCTGAGATAGCCAGCCGAACAAGTCATAGCATATATAGAAGTAGTGGGGTGCGTGTTAATAGGGGAACTGAGTGTGAAGCATATCAGAACTCTGTGTAGCATCTTGACAAGTATTCTCTAGACCTACGAATTCTAGGATAAAATGTTTTAATAACTTATTACCATGGGAATACTGTTTTGGTAAATGGAGGTGGGCTGTTTATTCATTACTCAACAAATGTTTATGTGCCAGCCAATGTGCTCAGAAAACCTGATACTAACCCTTCTCATAAAGAACCAACATTTTTATTTTACATGTTTCTGGGGAAGACATTTCTAAGATTTATATTTCCATATGCATGCTTAACCAGATTTGATTCATGCGATTTTTTTTTACTCCAAAAATTAATTTCAAGTAGAAAATGTCAGGAATGATGGTGTACTTGTAATTTTAACACTTGGGAGGTGGAGGCAGGAGGGTCAGGAATTTAAGGCAAGTATGGGCTATATGGGACCCTGTCTCAAATGGGAAAAACACAACCCAATAATAATGATAAAGCAATAATAATACTTTTAGATAGAGAAGCGCAATAAAAGCATCACAGATTTTCTGTCTAGTCTTCACCAAGCTTCCCCTAACATTTGTTTACATAACTGTAAAACGATGATCAAAAGTAGGAAATTGGCACTAGCACAATACCGTTAACTAAGCCAAGATGTTTGTTTGGACACTAGCTTTTCTTCCAGTGGCCTTTTTTGTGGCAGCATGCAGTTGAGGATCTCACATGACATCCAGTTCTCATATTCCCTCAGTCTCCTCCATCCCATGGGTATTCCTCACTCTTTGTATGGCTTTCAACTTCAACTCTTAAAAAAATAGGAAAACAGACAGGCTCTCCTGTAGCTATATAACTATATAACCAAAATTGACCTCGAATTTCTGATCCTCCTGCCTCTACCTTCTTCAGTGCTGGGATTACAGGTATTTCCCTGCTCCATTTTATGCAGTGTTGGGGACAGAAGTCAGGGTTTCATGCATGGTGGACAAGCACTATACTGAATGTGCTTCATCCCTGGCCCTTGACCTCAACTCATTTTGAAAGGTACAGATCAAGTATTTTGGAGCAACTGCTTCAAGCTGGATATGTCTGATTTTTTCTCATGGTTTAGGGTGTACGTTTAGGGGCACAAATACCACAGCTATGTGATCAGAGGACATGTCATGTCACTATATCTCACTACTGGTGCTGCTAATCCTGACAGTTTACTTAAGGGCACATCTGTAGTCTTGAGGTCTTTTTTTTTTAAGGCTTTGTATTTCAGAACATTTTATATTCACAGCAAAATGAAGAAGGTACAGAGATACAAATTGGGATTCATTTTTATAAATATCTTTAATAACAGACATCCTTTGTGTACCATGTTACAATATAAAAAAAATGACGTGGGAAATATTATGTCTGCATAAAAATGGTTTCAAATAGCCCATGCTTCTGACTCTTTGTGTGTCATTTTCATAATTTGCTTCCTTTCATCTCATGGGTGCTCTCAATATGCTTGCTTGAAGGTTTCCAAGTTCTGCTGCTGGCGATGATTGACAAAGAAGCTCATCAAGCTGTTAGAATTGTGTGCAGAGGGGGGTAGGCTGTGAAGCCAGACTTCAGAGACGGCTCAAGAAAAGAAGCATGTTAACTTGAGCGTATTCTTTGAAGCATTTGGGTTTTGCTTGCTTTTAAAATGAGTACACTGTTTACAGCTCATTTTATATCATCATCATCATTATTATTAATTATTTTGAGACAGTGTCTTATTATGTGGCTGTAGATTTCCTAGAACTCAAACTGTTCTTGAACTCACAGAGAGATCTTTCTCTCATCTCTCTCTCTCTCTTTCTCTCTCTTCAAGTGCTGGGATTAAAGGTGGTATTAAACCATTTTAAAGTCTCACCAACTTGTATTGGAGTCTGACTTTAAGGGTATGTATTGAAGAGTAATTTACAGGCAACATGGAAGCACATACCTGCAATGCTATCACTTGACAGATTGTGGCAAACAGATCAAGAGTTCAGAGAATCCAGGCCACCATAGACTACTTGAGAGTCTGCCCTAAAAGCAAGCAAGCAAGCAAACAAAATGAATTGAGTCAGACCTACCTAGATTAAAATTGTGGCTTTACCTCTCATTAGCAAGTTCCTTTGCTCTCCAAGAAAAGCACCCTGAGGTAGATGCAAGAGTTAAAGAGAGTGGCGTGCTGAGTGCTACATGGTGATGTTTCTGTCAGGGACAGTGTAGCACAACTAATGAAAGCCCAGAGACAGAAAGCGAGCTTCAACTCGAAAACCAGAAAAGCAAGGCAGCCAAGCCACTAGAGAAGTCTTGTCTCTACCAAGGCTGGGCGACTGTAGACTAAGCAGACTAAACCTCTCTCCTCTCATTTTATATTCCCTCTAGTGCTGGGATTAAAGGTGTGGGACTCCATAGGACTGGGATTAAAGCTGTGAGCCATCGCCACCTGGATTTGTTTCTCCATTGATCTTGTGTAGTCCAGGAAGGCCTTGAACTCACAGAGATCCATCTGACTCTGTTTCCCAAATCCTGGGATTAAAGGTGTGTGACACCACTGCCTGGCCTCTAGTGGCTTTAGTTTTGTCTCTGATCTTCAGGCAAGATTTATTTATCATAATACAAATAATATACCGCTATAGTCCACTGCATATACTACAGAAGTTCCGGAAGATTAGAATGGAATTGATGTGGGATGTGTGTCCCATGTTTGGAATTCTGACACTTGGGAGACTGGAGCAGGAGGATTAGGCGTCCAAGATCATCCTGGACTACAAGAGGGAGTTTGAGGCTACCCTGGGCTACTTGAGATCCTATCTCAAAACAAACAACAAAACAGTAATGGAGATGAAAAATTCCTAAGATCTAGTGGCAGGTGTTACGTAGCAATGTATCAGCATTTGTGTTTGGGGTGAAGCTGGTATAAGGAAGGCTATCACAGGATACTGGATCATTGGTTAAGAGCACTTGTTAGGCCATCTTGAAGACCAGGGTTCAGATTCCAGCATCCATGTAAGAAGCTGGCCTCTAGCTCCTGTGCATGCACTATGACCCCAGTTAGAGGGGCAGGAGAATGAGGGCAGGGAAATCGTTATTTTACCTTCGTTACAGTGACTGCGCTTTAAACTACCAGCGGCCTGGCTGCTAAGGCCACAGCCTGGGGGGAGTTCTGTTCCACCAGCCAATGGCTCTGGTGCTGCCACTAAAGGTAGTTTTTAACTAAATGCATATCGTTCTAATAAAACTTGAGATTCAAAGGCTAGGATGAAAACCTGTGGGTTCAGAGAGAGTAGCAACTGGCTAACTTTCTTTCTTTGCTGGCCCTGGAAGACACTCCCTTCCTCGGGTCTGTGAGGGGCAAGCCTAAGACTCACGGCCACGTGTGGGGGTAGGTGCGGGCATGTGAGACCCGGAACTGCATTCAGTCTCCCCAGCTCTGGAATGCCAGTGCCTGAGCCACCACAGGCATCCCTACCCTGCACACTATTTCTGTTTAGTTTCTACTTAGCCTGAAAAAGGCTTGTTTATGTGCTCTGCTGTATGGTAGAACTTCTTTAAAGGAGCCATGTTTCTTTTTTGTTTTGTTTTTTTTTTTTAAATCACTGGGACTGCTAGCTTTATTTATTTACCATAGTCTTTATCTTCTTTGTTGTTGTTGCTTTGGTTTGTTTTTGGCTATAGTTTTTTTGAGACACAGCTCTGGCTGTCCTGGAGCTTGTTCTGTAGACCAGGTAGGTAGTCCTTGAGCACTCAGAGATCCTCCTGCCTCTGCCTCCAGAGAGCTGGGATTAAAGGCGTGCGCGGCCTGTACTTTTCGTCATCATTTTACAGAATTTCCTTTCTACTTACACAGCAAGAAGTTCACCATAAAATGGTGTGCCAGGCTCAGCTGGCAGTAGCTTTACACACATTGCTTCATCTTCTCTTGGGCTTCGTTTCATCTCACATTAATCTGTTCATCCTGGTCCCAGGACCTTAAGGCTCTGCCTTGTACGGGCCATTCAGCCTAGTTGAGTGGTAAGCTGTAGCAGCTAGCTTTAAGTAAATACACCTTGCAGTGTCTGCGCAGTGACAGCATTCTCAGAAGATTGACAAGCCCCACTGGAGCATACAGGGTAAGGGCCCCATCAATGGCAGTTTTGGTCTTTGACGTTATCCCATATGGCTCTTGTGGCCCCTTACGAGTTGATAGACCATGAAAGGCTAAGCAATTAGCTTTACATCCTTCTAAATCTGCAAGTGGGTTGCAGAACTATTAGGAACCATAGAAGCAGTAACAGCAGAAGACGCTTGGACATTTCTTCCCTCACCTGTAAGTGCAGTTAGACCATACTCAACCTGGTAGTCTTGACTTTGTGCCCATCATTCCTGCATTCTAGAAATAACTTCAGAACACAAAAGGATACTCCCAACCTATGGCCCCATAACTACCATATAACTTGATTGTGGAGGCTCATGTCAATGTATCCTAGATCTCAGGAGGTTAAGGAGGATCCATGGAGTTCAAGACCAGCCTGAGCTTTATAGGTATGGACTTCCAGGTCAGCCTAGGCTATATAGTAAGACTGTCTTAAGCCCTTCCTCTCTTCCTCCCAATCCCCTTATGACATAACTTATGATAGGAGTCATGTCTGAAGTCTTCAAGATTTTTTAAATTGATATTTATGTATATATGTGCATCTGTGTGAATTTATGCTGTGTGTGTGTGTGTGTGTGTGTGTGTGTGTGTGTGTCAGAGGTCAGAAAACAACATCAGATCCCTTAGAACTGGAGTCACAGCAACTTTTGGTCCACCTGATGTGGGTGCTGGGGAGTGAGCTGGGATCCTGTGGAAGAGCTGCAAGTGCCCTTAAACACTGAGTCATCTCTCTAGCCCCCTATATGAGGTTTTAAAAGCTTATTAAAATTAGTCTTTAAAGTTGATGTGGAAATAATCTCACTACTGGGAAAAGCACATGAATTCAGGCAATTTTTCTGTTCCAAGAGATACTTTGGTTTTTTGAATACTAGATATTACTGATAAATTTCCAAAATATGAAGTTTAATGGGTTGGATATTTCTTACAAAATAAAACCTTTTTAAAAAGACCACTCCATAATAAAGCTCTTGACTACCAGACATGAGGTCCTAGGCTCAAGTCCTGTTAGTGGCAAAAACAAAACCAATACCATAAAAAATAGGCTAGATTGCTTCTTTGTCTAGTTAGTTTGAAAGATAGGATTATGTGATTGACTTGTAGTATATCTATTGACTGTAAAATTTCTTCTAGTCATACTAAATTGATATTTCAGAGGAGTCTCTGTATAGCCTAGCTCTGAGAAAGTGTTGATTTTTAAAATATGGATCAAATATTTGAAACCCAGCGGCAAATCAAAGCAAATTTGGCTCCCTTCCCCCTTAGCAATGGGGACATGGTGTCCTTGAAACAGCCGGACCTATAACTAGATTCCAGTTGAAGCTGAGCTTCCAGAAAGGGTCTTTAGAATTAAATTTGGCTATTAGCCCAGATTTACTCAAAATTGTAACAGGCTCAGCTTTGTATCCAGCATGCCCTGGCCCCCAACTTTGTAAGTGGTTAGGGGAGGGGAAGTGAGAGGAGGCAGTCAAACAAAAGACAAAAGCAGCTGCTGGGGAGAGAACCAGGCCAAGGGGGAGAAGAAAAACAATTCCCTCACAGCAGCTGTGCAGATTCTCAAAGAAGCGAGCAGCCATGGATTTAGGTTGGATCACTTGGTGATTCTGACACTTTCAGGATGTTCTTTATCAGGGGGAAAATGAAATGCAGTCTGGGTAGGAAGAGGGTGAATTAACACAGAGATGAAACTGCTCCAAGAGACCAGTGATGGTTAGATCAACACAGCTTTTACCTGCTTCCAAAATTCTGGGCTGGTGTTTACTATGAAACATGAAGACCGGTTCAGAAGGCAATTATGGTTATGATTTTGTTTTCTTATTTATTTTTTAAGTGTGATCCCATTATGTCATGAATAAAGGGTACACATGGCTCAAACTGAATCTTCTCAAGTCCAAGACCAAATGGGTTTTATTTTATTTTTATCTATGTGTATGAGTGAGTGTTTTACTTGCACATTCATGCACCTGGTGACTGTAGAAGCCAGAAGAAAGTTTCAGATCCTCTGGGACTGGAGTTGACAGAGGATTGTGACCCATGCCTCCTAATAGGTGCTGGAAATCAAATCCAGGTCCTCTACAAGAGCCGTAAATGCTTTTAAGCATTGAATCATCTGTTCAGGTCCAAACAGGGTTTTGAAAAAAATATGGTAGTCAAAGAGCAATGTGATATAAATTGGACAAACTAGGAGGGCATGCTGCACGGTAAGACTCTTATTTTATGGGAAACTATTGCAAGAAATAATAAAAATGTCTGGCTTTAGTAGAGTACTTGCCTAGCATCCAGGAGATTCCAGGCATAAACCTGGCAAGGTGGTGTGTGCCTGTGGTGGTCCCAGCACTCAGGAGGTGGAGGCAGGAGGAGCAGAAGTCCAATGTCAACCTCAACTACATGTAACGTTTGAGGCCAACCTGGGCCACATGTGACTCTTTCTCAAATAAAATCAAGCTAGAATTACCCGATGACCATGGAAGAGGCTAGATTAGCTGGCTCTTCTTGGAAGTGCTTGCTCATCTCCAAGGTTACAGATGGCTCATGTGCACGTAACACTGCTGTCACCATGTGTCCTAGCACCACAGAGTCCTTCATTTTACAAGGTAATAGACATTGTCTCCTGGCATATTGCCACTGGGGTTAAATAAACTGTAGAGCATTCAAATGAATTCTTAATAGAGCCACGTTTGCACAAAGCCAGACCTAGTGAAGGGCATGGCATAACTTCATATGACAAAGAATTTGACTTTCGTTTTCCTTGGTTCTGGGGTTGGTTCTAGGACTTCCGCATGCTATAGTGCTATGCCACTGAACTACGCCCCCAGGCACACAAGTAATCCGATTTTTTCTTGAAGGTATAAGTAGGTTTAAAGTTGAAGAAGCCTATTCTGAGCCTTACTCCTTCTTAGGTTTAGAGAAAAACTGCTTGAGCGGTGATCACCTGCTGTCTCAAGTTCAGAATTGTTTAGGAGTCTGGGAGGATAGTTGAGGCCCTAAGGGCTTGGTAGGTTAAACCTTAGCAATCAGCTTGGTTTCTACAGACTCCTACCTCCTAGAGCATCTGGACTTAGTCTCACCTAGTCCTGGGGTTTCAGAGAGTTCCAGCTCACTGAATGTCCCTACGCCCCCCATGTATGACCCACTCAGCCTTCAAAGCACTGTGTAGGTCCCACTGACCTTCCTCTGGCTCTGTTACCCCTGGTGCCAGTCATAGACACTCCCCACCCCCAGCCCTGCTTTGTTAAAATGGCATTACTTGCTTACATGTAATATTGAGGACCCAGGGAGACCATCAGCTCTCAAACTTAATGAGTCTGTGATTTGTTAATGAAAAGATCCCTTTATCCTGCACAGTGACACATTGGTGTTGACTAGCCTTGGCCATCAAGATGACCTTGAGCCACCCTGACCATGCCGGTGTCTCTTCCTGGAGGCTGACCTCACATTGGAGAAGGTCCAAGAGCCTGCACAGCAAAACCATAATGAGCAGGAGCTTAGGGGCAGAATGCTGATGTACCCATTCCACTAACTATGTGCTTGGGAAGGGCCTCCCTTT
Source organism: Ondatra zibethicus (assembly GCA_004026605.1). Taxonomy (NCBI): domain Eukaryota; kingdom Metazoa; phylum Chordata; class Mammalia; order Rodentia; family Cricetidae; genus Ondatra; species Ondatra zibethicus. The sequence goes on from PVIU01006359.1 coordinate 57,772, forward strand.
ATTCTCTCTGAACTTCAATTTCCTCGTCTGCAAATTGGGGATTGTACTTACTTGATAGGATGCAGCCAAGACTAAATAATAGACTGACTCAAGAAAATGTTCTTGGCCTGATATGTGGAACACATTCAGTATTTGAGAGGTAGTATTTGTCTGGGCTGGTCAATAGTTGGATGCTAGGGTATTGCCTGGTGTAAGTCCAAGTTCTGAGCCATGTGTACCCAGAGATGCCCTGAGAGCTCAATGTGAGAAAAACAGGTGGTGGTTTCTGTATCAAGGGACTCAGCTTGCAGAGTCACACTGGACAGTGGTATGCCAGGGGAGGATTCCCCTGGACAGACTGATGTGGTGTGACAAAGCATAAAGTAAGTATGTCCAACACTCTTAGAATCCTGACATCTCTGTTGGTCATTTAGAGGACTAGTATCGAGCCATCCTTAGATGACTCCACAATCACCTGGTAGAATCTGCCTAGGAAGGTCTCACTTGGAAGGGGGAATGGAGATAGCCACATTGGTAGAGTACTTGCCTTGCAAGTATGAGGACCTATGTCTGATTCCCAGAACTATAAAAAAAAAAAAAGAAAAGAAAAATAGCCAGGCACAGATTTGCATGCCTATAATCCCAGAGCTGGGAAGACTGAAAGACTGAGACCTGCAGACCCCTGGGACTTTCTGGCCATCAACTCCAGACCAGTGGCAGACCCTGTCTCAGAAAACAAGGTGGGTGGTACCTGAGAAATGATACCTAATATTGACCTCTGGCTTTCACATGAACCTATACGTGAGTGCACATGGACACACACAGACAGGTCCCGCTAAGTTTATAGCACATGTTCCTCCTTTTGTCTTGATTGAGCTGTATCTTCAGTGTGTTCTCTGAACTAGGTCCTGTGGGCTTCCTGTGGGCTCAACCTGTGGCAGTGTAGGTTATATGGCTGAGGCACCAATGACTCACAGGAATTATTAAGGCCACTGGGATAAGGAGAGATGGGCTTCACTGTCATGGTCCAGCAGGAGCTCTGTGTATGGGTCATGAGCCCTGACAGGTTCAGACAGGAACCTGAGGGTCTCTAATTTGCTGCTTGCCTTTAGGCAGCTGCTACAATCCCAGCTGTCATGACAGAATAGAAGGCATGTTAGAGTAAGCATCAGGGACAGGGCCTCTACTACCTCTCTGATCTTGTGCAATCCACTGACCCTCTCTATGTGCTTAGGTGAATGTCAAAAATAGGGTAATTCCTTCCCTAAGCAATAAGTTAGGGTTAGGCTTAAGGGTTAATGCTTTGGGACAATGGTCTTGTTCCCTGTAAAGATTTGTCACTTGTATTTTAATAAAACGCTGATTGGCCAGTAGTCAGGCAGGAAGTATAGGTGGGGCAACGAGAACAGGAGAATGCTGGGAAGAGGAAAGGCAGTCTGCAGTCATCATCCAGACACAGAGGAAGCAAGATGAGAATGCCTCTCTGATAAAAGGTACCAAGCCCCATGGCTAACACAGACAACAATTATGGGTTAATGTAAGATGCAAGAGTTAATAAGAAGCCTGAGCTAATAGGTCAACCAGTTTATGATTAATATAGACCTCTGTGTGTTTCTTTGGGACTGAATGGCTGCAGTAACAGGCAGGACAGAAACCCATGTCAACAGGTTAGGGTTAGGAGCTAGAGATAGGGGTTAGGGATTACGGTTAGGGCTACAATGAAACAATGGTGAGAAGTGATTTATGAGCAAGCCACTTTCATTAATGGTATGGAAAATAAGCTGAGTCTAGCTCAGAGGGCTGAGATGGGGGAAAGCATCTGTATAAGCTCTAAAATAATAATAATAAAGTCAATCTGCATTCATGGAATTCGCCTTTAGTAAGAAATTAAATAAAGGTAAAAATTAATGTTTTGGAGCTGGGGTATTTTTCACTTGTTTTTGAAGGCATCCATTATCAGAAAAGAGCAACCATCTTGTTAAACAGGATCCTATTTGTATTTCTCCATTGAAGGGTTTGGTTGAAGATCCTGCTTGTATCAGTTTGTTGTGGCTGACTGCTGCAACAAAACCAAAACAACATCCTTAAGAAGTTTAAGGAAGGAAGGGTTTACTTTAGCTTTCAGTTCAAGAGGAAGTCCATCATGATGGGGGGGGCATAGTAGAGACATGAGAGGCAGCTGGTCACATTACACCCACAGTCAGGAAGGAGAGAACAATGGATGCTGCTGCTCAGCTCAGTCCTTATTCAGTCCAGAACTTCAGCCCATGGAATGGTACCTCCCACAGCTAAGGTAGGCCTTCCCACCTCAGTTAACATAATCTAAATAATCCCTACAGGCATGTACAGAGGCTTGTCTCCTAGGGGTTTCTAGATCCTGTCAAATCGACCATCAATGTTAGTCATGACATTTCCTCAGCCATGGAGATCCTAAGTCTAACAGAAAACCACACACACCCACGTGATATGGTCAGCTACCTTTCTGCTCTTACTCTTGATGGGTAGGTAGCATTTGGGGTGGGGGGTAGGGCATCTAAATTTCAGTATCTATTTGAGCAGGAAGAAATAATAAGTGGAAGCCACCCAAGGACTGCTATGGGACAATGGTCTTGTATCCTGTCGCTTGTATTATTTTTAATAAAACACTGATTGTCCAGAAGCCAGGCAGGAAGTATAGGTGGGGTAACCAGGCAGGAAGTAGAGGCAGGGCAATGGGAATTCTGGGAAGAGGCAAGTTTCATTCTGTAGTAGTGACTCAGATGCAGAGGAAGCAAGATGTGACTGCCTCGCCAAAAAAGGTACCAAGCCACATGGCTAACACAGACAAGAATTATGGACTAATGAAAGTTATGAGTTAATAAGCCTGAGATACTAGGCCAATCAGTTTATAATTAATGTAGACCTCTGTGTGATTTCTTTGGGACTTAAAGACTGCGGGAACTGGGCAAGACAGAAAACTCAGTCAACAAAGGACTTCAGTCAGGATCTCAAGATCCGCTCCAGAAGCAGACTTCCAGAATCCCATGGACGAGCATGTACAAGTCTCTGGAGGTTGCCTGGTGACTTTGTCTGTCTAGACTGCAGAACAATGGTCTTCGTTCCTGACAGATTTAAGGGAAGAGTGGAAAACAATTTAGATGGCTCTGAAGTTCCCTCTAGTACCATGACAGGAAGAAAAGATTGGACAAGAACTATATTTCAGACTCCAGAGAATGAATCTCCTTTTTAGACAAGGAAATGGGACATTCCAGATGTTCACACCAGAAAACCAAGGCATTTCAAAAGCTAGTGGAAACTCAAGGATGAAATGAAATTCTGCCTGGCTCTGTAGAAGCAGTTAATTTTCCCCACGCTTGCCCGTGTCTCTCAGCTCCCTATGCCTGGCATGTTTGTTTGCTATTCTGTCTGTGTTTTCACAGCTGCCTTTGTGAGCACTTTATGCTGAGGCAGTATAGGACATTGCCTGCAAAGAGACAGGTTATAATTAAGTACTGCATCCACATTTACATTCAACTCCTGGTTTTCCCAGCCTTGCTCAGATAATTTCAAACTATGTTTTCTCATTCAGTCCTCAAAACAACCTCTTTGGAGAGTTAGATAATAAGACTCCAAGCAGGTCATGCAGGGGTCTGTCTAGAACCATCTCCTCAACTGCCTCCTGTGTTCAGCACATTGCATGACTTGCTGGATTTTGACTCTATGGAAACTGAGGCATGGAATGTAATGTTATGTATTGCAAGTATCATGAAGAAAAAAATAGGCTTCAAGAAAGCTCTGCTTTGAGACTATAGTTGGATCTGATTCGCAGCTAAAATATCCTTCAGAAAAAGAGGATTTTTTTCCCCTATGGTATATCTGAGATTAAAAAATTAAGATGGGCATGTTGGCACAGGCCTTTAATCCTAGCACTCCAGAGGCAGAGACAGGGGAATCTCTGAGTTCGAGGCCAGCCTGGTCTACAGAGCAAATTCCAAGACAGCCAAAGCTACACAGAGCTACTCCAAGCTCTGACTTGGAGAAAAAGAAAGAAAGAAAAGAAAAGAAAAAGAAAGAAATTAAACAGCTAGAAGATTTTAAGGTTTTTTTTCACCACAATGAATAAAAATTTGAGGGGATTATTATGTTTCACTTGATTTGAACATTGTATAATGAACATTACAAGGCACCCTCATTAATATGTACACCATTTGTGATTTATTGTTTCCTGTGTAGTCAGGCAGGGTACTGACATCACTTACTTCAATACTCCCTTACATTCCTATTTCTTAATTAATTAACTTTTTTATAAGGTCTCGTGTAGCCCAAGTTGGCCTGAAACTCTAAATAGAGTTGACGATGACTTTCAAACTCCTGATCTTCCTGCCTTTACTTCCTAAATGCTGGTATTACAAGTGAGCTCTCTTACTTTCAGTTTAATGAAGATTCAAACCCAGGATTCTGTGTATGCTAGACAAGTACTCTACCAACTGAACTTCACCTCTAGCTCTAGAGTGATTTTAAAAAATTATCTAGTTGTGTGTGTGTGTGTGTGTGTGTGTGTGTGTGTTTGTGCGCGCGCGTGACAGGTGTGGAGATCAGAAGACAACCTTTTAAAGTCAGTTTCACACCTTCCACTGTTATGTAGGTTCCAGGTATCAAACTCAGGTCACCAGGCTTTTACAATAATCATCTTTACTTTCTGGATCATCTGAGAATGATCATTTTTAACCCAACCTATGTTGGTCACATTATAGCATTAGTGACTGTACAGGCTTCAAACTTTCCAGCTAACTTCATGCTATTTAATGTTATTTTTCTAGATATTAAGAGAGACTCATCTCTTTATAGATGTTTTATAATGTGATGACGTTCTACTTGTGATTTATCTAAAATCTGCACAAGAAAGAATATCTCTGTTTGCCAAAGGGACAAAATTAATGACATTTAAAACCTGTAGCTGGGGATGGTGACTAATAAAGAAAGAGGAACACTTGCTGGGTGCCAGGTCTCCTTGGATATAGTTGCTATGTTTTGTCTTCATGACAACCCTTTTAGGAGATAAGTGAGAAACTGAGGTTCAGAAGTCACGACTGCCCAGAGCAGTGTGATCCCAGACTGTCCTCTGTCCCCACAGTTCACTGCCTTTCCCATTCTGTACTTGAGTGTGTGCCCTCTGTGTATTGTTGATCACAGTTGATGCAAAGTTCAACAAAGCTAAACTGGCATCTTAAAAATTTGTAAATTATATTTATGATTTTATTGAAGGGAAACCTCATGGAGCTTCATGTACCTGTGGAGGTCAGAGGACAACTTTTGTGAATTGGTCCTCTCCTTCTACCTTGTGAGTCCGAGAGCTCAAACTCAGGTCCTCAGGCTCGGAGGCAGTGCCTTTACCCTCTAAGCCATCTTGCTAGCCCTAAATTGGCCTCTTAGAAGACTTTGCCTTTTCTCATATTTTAAGCCATTTTTTAGTCAACCTATTGTTTCTTTTGTGGTACCGTGAATGGAGTCCAGGGTATTATGCTTGCTAAGCAAGTGCTCTACCACTAAGCCATACTCCCGGACTAGTAACTTCACTTTAAATAGCAATATCCCAAGAAAGCATGAAGGCAAATGCATTTTATTATCATTGGTTCTTCTTTTAAAAAATTCTTAGAGAGGGTCTCGTGTGTCCCAGGCTCTGCCCTTGAACTCACCGTATAGCCAAAGATGACTCTGAACTTCTGGTCCTCCCACCCCCACCTTCCAAGTGCTAGGATTAAAAGCATGCACAGCCATGCCTGGTATATGTGGTGCTGGGAATTGAACCCAAAACCTCCAGGATGTTAGGCAAGCACTCTACCTACTGAGGTATCTTTTATCCCTCAAACTGTTTTTAGAATTCCACAAAGTCTAAAGCAGTGGTTCTCAGCTTAGCATAGTGCATTGCCCAAGACCATTGGGTACCATCTGGTGATATTGGCAGTCAGTGGTAGAAATCTGGGAATACACTACAGTGCCAGATAGCCTCCACCACAGAATGATGTGGCCCCAAGTATCAGCAATACTGCAGTCAGAAACTCTTTTTTGAAGAGTTCACATACTTATTCTCAATAATGCAGGACAGACTAACACAAATGCCTCCTCTTTGGTCAGAGTCATCTTGTCTCATCTTGTATCTATAGTTTATAGATACCTTTAAGTGATTCAAAGTGAGGGGAATATGCTAACTACAGTCTAAATAAACACAACTGATTAAGTTCAAAGGAAGCCAGTTTGGGCAGCATGAGATCTACAGAGAGGCCTATGGATACTGCAGAGATCCTTTGGGTATCTTTGGGGAGGGTGGCTGCCCACTCCGTATAGAATGTGCATGTGGCGAACTGAGCCGACTCTGCATCCATCGGTGCTGCTACTGGAGTGGTATGTGAGTGAGTCCAGCTGGGCATTTTTGGAACAAGTTTAGGACATTCCTTGGACTTTTGACTATGACTTGCAGCTGGGTAACCAAGTGGTGCAGTATTATGATCTGTAGACCTCAGATTCTCTGCAAGGATAGAAATGCTCCAGAATTGTCCGTGGAAGAGTTTTCTCTTCCAGGAAATGACAAATACAGACTGATGCACAGAAGTTCATCTACTTGTTAACAAACCGCTCGGGTTCCCCAGGACATCCATATGACAGCATGTGGATGTTTCCACGCAGTGATAGGATTCAACTTTGTGGTTGGACCCCTTAAAACTACAGCAGCAACAAGACATTGGAGTAGCTTATCCAAAAATGGGTTGCTTTAAAGCTTTCTTCTGTTGAGTGTCATTTTCAGTATGTTCTAGGAGCAATTTAAGGGGCAAGGGCTGTGGCTCAGCAGGTACAGGGTTTCATAGCATGCATGAAATCCTGAGTTTAAACCCCAGCATTGTCAAAAAGCTAGGCATTGTGGCACACACCTGTAATCCTAGTACTTGGAAAGTAGTTGTAGAGAGAGGATCAGAAGTTCAAAGTCATTCTCAGCAATACAGCAAATCCAAGGACACCTTGAACTATATGAGACCATGTCTCAAATCAAAACAAAAATCAACAATAAAAGAAGTGTAATATGCTATCACTTGCTCCTGAAATATAAGGAGCTGTAAGTTAGCTCTAGTAGAGACACTAGAGGACAATGTAATAATAATCATTGTCAGCTAGAAAGTACCAATCCATTTGTATAAAGGGGAAAAGAAGTGTTGGGTCATTCAAGATGTCTTTAAAGCCGGGAAGTGGTGGCGCATGCCTTTAATCCCAGTACTCAGGAGGCAGAGACAGGAGAATCCCTGAGTTCAAGACCAGCCTGGTCTACAGAGAAAGTTTTAGGACAGCCAGGGCTATGCAGAGAAACCCTGTCTCAAAATAAAAACAAACAAACAAACAACAGAAAAAACCTTGTTGACTGTGACTACCCATGGTTGGTGAAGCCATGGGCCCTAGAAGAAACCCTTTTGCTGCCACTTTCCTAAACCAGTGTAATTTCCAGCTGGCCTTTTAAGTAATTATCCTATAGCCACAGGGATGTGTAGGTCTCACCCCTCATCAAAGAAGCTTCCCTTTGCAGTAGATGGAAAGCATTACAGAAGATCCACAGCCAGAGATGCTCAGCACCAATGGATGTAGCTCTAAGGTAACACTTACACTCAAGGCTCGGAACATCACAGAAGATGGGCAGAAAGATTGTAAGAACCAGAAGTTAAGGACATCTCCTGTAAGATAGTGTCTTCTACATGTGGCAGGAAAGCTGTACTTACAAAATCTCAAAAATATTGTCACCTTAATAAGAACCAAACAATGTCAATGCCAATTGACATGCCAGTACGGATCAGGGCAATCTCACAGGGCTCTGCCCTTAGATGAAGAGCTACAAGCAGATCTGAAGGTCAACTTTTATATGAATGCAGAGAGGGAATCAGTCTTCTCCAGGGACAGGCTACATCAATAAATTATCTAATCCCAAGTGGTCAGCACTAAATACATATACACATGAGCAACACTAAGTGCACACGGCAGGAGCTATTTGTATGTGAAATAAAAATAATTTATATATAGTATTATAGGGAGGAGGAGGGATAGAAATGATGCAAATACAGTACTCCTGTATGACATTTTTCAAAAAAAAATTTAAAAGGCTAATTCTGTCCAGTGTCCACATAAAAGCTGAGCTAAACAGTGCATACCTGTAACCTCAGCCCTAGAAGGCACAGGCGAACAGATCCCGAGGCCCACTGGCCAGCCATGCTAGCCAAAATGGTGAGCTCCAGTTCTGTGCATAAACATAAGGTGGAGAAGACAGTCTGAAGTCAGCTCTCCATAGGAAAATGGGAAAGTCTACATGCACACCCACACACGAGAGAGAGAGAAGCACACACACATTTTAAATACACCCCAAAGCAGAGTAACTAATACAAAGAAAACTTTAATAAAATAAAATAAAATGCACAATTCCAACATCTCTTAAGGCCAGTAAAATTTTAGAGACATGGCAAGAATGTGTGAAGCTTTAAGAAAATCTGACCTTTTCCTACCAATGAAGAATATATCTGTGGCACTGGCAAGATAGCTATCTCAGCACACAAGAGTGCTTATGCACATGTCTAATGACTTGAGCTCAGTCCCTGAAACTCAGGTTAAAAAAAAAAGAACTGACTACACAAGGTTGTCCTCTGACCCCACCACACATACCATGACATGTAAACCCCCTCATGTGAGCTTGCACATGAGTGCACACGCACACACACACACACACACACACACACACAGAGTAATGGTACATGATTTTAAAAAATAAATAATAAATAGAACACTTAAGATTTGGGCTAAGTGTGTTATGTTCCATTACGAGATAAAATAAAATAAAACAAATTTCTCCTAACCATTGATTCTATCATGTGGAATAAATGTTTCCTATTTTTTTATTCCTGCAAGTAAAGGCAAATTAATTAGCTGAACCATCACAGTTACCGGTATTTAATATTTAAAGCTCTAGACCACCTTAGCTTGTACTTATCTCTTTATACTTTCTGTTAGAGCGAATCATATCAAGCGGATAACCATTTTCTACACAGGAAACCACCTAGGATTTCCTAAGCCACTGTACTATTTAACACTGGATTCTCATTTTTGTTGGTTGAAAGTAGCTCTCGGAAGAATGGAGGAATTGGCTGTTTTCTGAAAGTTGGCTTGGTCTAATGCAGTCTTTATCTCTATAGGCCATAGTTGCCATGTCTGTCTCCCATATGAAAAGTGCACCTTTACCAAGATTCCAGCAAGGGTAGCTCTTCTCCCTGTCTTCCAGCTACACAGAAAGGCATTTATCTTCTATTTTTAAGATAATTTAATTTATATTTTATGACTATTTAATTTTTTCATAAGCATCATCTCAAAGATTTCTGGTTTCATTTTGTTCTGTTTGAGACTAGGTCTCTTTCTATATGCCAGGTTTGCCTGGAATTCACTATTGTAGCCCAGGCTGGCCTTGAATTCATGGAACACTCTGTGCCTCAGCCTCCCAAGTGTTGATTAAATGTGTGAGCCTCCATGCCCAGTTTAAGGTTACTTATTAAATTCTGAATTCTAATATTTTTTTAAACCCTATTTGTATCACAGCCTTTCTGTCCCATTAGCCACATATGGCAAGGACTTGGCAGATACTTCTTCTGGAGAAACCGGGTTTTTGAGGTCTGGAAAATCCTTTTCCTTACTAGTCACTTTCCAGAAGGAGTTGTTAGTAACTGGCTATGATTTTTTTTTCTCCCAGAATGATAATCTGCTGGATTGTGTCCCTTCCCCATCAGTTTTTAATTCATTCCAAAATACACATGGATTTGACCCAGGAATTTTGCTAAAAGAATATTATTCCTCTCTGGGGAAATGAAAGCTGCCTGTTTCAACACAAGTTAAGTCAACTATAAATGAAGAAAAAAATAAGTACCAGAGCATTATGCTCAGGGGGAAGTTGGACTCCTTCATTTTCCTGTGGCTTTTGCTAATGTCTCACAGAGAGGCAGGGTCATAGCAGGAGATGATGAAGAGCTCATTGGCGCCCCCTGGGCTGTTGTGATTATGTGGGTAAATTCAGAAGCCCTAAAGAAGGCAAAACATGGGCCAAGAGGCCCCAGTAGACACTCTCAAATTAAGATCTCGCCTGCAGTGAAAAGAAAACCCCAAATGAAAATATTTGCGGGGCAAAGAATGGCAGGCTCATTCTTACCAAAATGATGTTAACAGTCCAGGGAAAATATTGAGTGTGACTTACCTTACTGTCATTTATATTCCCTAGGGCTGAGCAGTTGTCAGAGAGAAGGGAGAGGGAGCATGTGGGATGCCCCCTTTGATTCTCTGTGTATACAAACCCCCATATTTGAGCAAATTTTTGTTTTAGCCTTCAAATAGATTCAAATCAGCAAATCCCTTTATTCCAAGTGCCAAAAATAAAAGTGAGGTGTTTCTGTAGCTGAATGCCCTGCCTTGTGTATAACCAAACTTGGAGCTGCTAAATTCTTTTTAAAAAATTAAAAACATTTATTTATTCATGAGCGTGTGTTCGTGTGTGTGTATGTGTGCATGCCACAGCAAATGTGTGGAGGTGAGAAGACAATTCGGGCCTGTAAGTTTTAGTGAACATCCCGCCAAATCCAGGTGTGTAAGCTAGGGATGAAGTCTTGTTAGAAAATGACTAGCTCATATCAGAATTTGGTTAACTGTGACCCATGGACTCATAATCTGGTCCACAATCAGTTTATGAACAGTCTGTAAACTAAAAATGATTTTTACCTTTTTAAATGGTTGGGGGAAAAAAATAGAAGGGTTGGGGAGATAGGTAAAAGCCTGATGAACCGAGTTTGAACCCTGGAACCCACATCATAGAAGGAGAAAAAACAACTTCCAATAAATCATACTATAGCCTCCACAAGCACACCATGGCATGCCTATACCCCTGCACACATGCGTGCACACACACAATAAATATATAAATGTAATACAAAAAGTTCAACAGAAAAATAAAAGGATATTTATGAAGCATGAATTTTAAGAAAGTCAAAGCAAAACCCAGTGTCATAGTAAAGTTATATTCCAACACAGGTCTTTTTCTTTATTTTTCACGAATTCAAGCCTTTTTATTTTTTATGGAATCTTTGAGATCACCCTATGTTGCTTGATCTGGTCTTGAACTTTGATCGTCCTATTTCAGCCTTCTAAGTAGTTGGAGCTACATATGTCACCATGCCTGGCCAGGTCCATTTATTTATGGATTATCACTCTTTGACTGTGTCTTTGTCAAAATGAGAAAGTTGTTGCTGTAATACAAGTCACATGTGGCTCAAAAAAAAAATCCTAGTATCTTTACAACCTGGCTCTTTACAGAAACAGTTTGCTGGCCCCCGAATTAACTGATCCAAGTTGTGGTCGCCTTATGTTTTGTTAGAGAACTCTCCAAAGGCAATCACAAATTACCGTTTCTTGTAGACAACTGGCCGTTCCCTGTGCTGAAAAGTAAACGCTTGCTCTGAACAAGGCCACATGAAAACATGAAGACCTGACTACAGCTTCAGCCTTGAGTTCTTCAATTGTGTGTGTGTGTGTGTTTGCAAGCATTAACGCATGTGTGCACATAGGAAGGCCAGAGGTCTACCTCCAGTGTTGTTTCTTAGAAGATGCCCATGTTGGCTTTTTTTTTTAAAAAAACAAACAAACAAACTTATTTACTGTATGTTTGTTTGTGTGAATGTGTGCTGTGTATGCAGGTGTGTGTGGGCTCCTGTGGCTGCATGAATGAGTATGGAGTCTATAGATGGACAACAGGCATCCTGCTCTATTACTTACTCCTCTCAGGCTGTATTTGTCACTGAAATAGAGTTATGCTGGTTGCCAGCAAGCCCAGTGATCACCCTGTCTCTGTCCCCCACAGCACTGGGATTATAGACATAGGTGACCATGCCCAGCTTCTTTTATGTGGGTTCTGGGAATTGAACTCAGCTAAGATTGACCTCCGTTTATTATGCTTGCAAGCCAAGCACTTTATTGACTCCGCTTTCTCCCCAGCCACTAATTATTCAGTTTTAATACTAAATATTCCAGCCCTCCTCACCAACACACTCATTATAACCGTGTTTAAACTTTGGCTCCTCTTGGCCTTACTATGATGGCACTGAGAGCTTCAAAAAAAAAAAAGTGCCAAATTGGAACACTACCTCTTTCCTCCAGTACTATGGTCAAAGAGAAGGTAGGAACTGGTATTTGGCAGGAAGAGGGTTTTTTTTCCCCTCTTTGAAGGTTTAATATTTTCAGCCTTAAACTCAAGAGAATTGAGTGACTATTTCATTCTTCTAGGCATCCTGAGAACTTCTGGAAAGTGGTGTCTCTGTCATGCATTAAAAGCCTTCAGTGTGGTATGGTTTGTTTGTTTAGTATCTATTTTCCCAGGAAATAATAGCTATTACTATTAAGACAAGGTCTCCTTACGTAGCCCAGGCTGGCCCAGAATTCTCAATCCTTCTGCTTCAGCTTCCCAAGAACTAAGGTTATAGACATGTGCTACTATGGACCAGGCTCAGGGAACATTTCTTGATCGCCTCTGTCTGCAAGGGTAGATGATACACATCTCTTGGCCAACCCTAGCGTGAGATCCCCTGACCAGAGTAATGAGAACTATGGTTCCTGGCATGGTACTGTGCTTGGTAATTTCTCACTCCTCTGGATCATGATGAGCAAGTTGTACCCAGTATGCTGCGTGACTTTGTTATTGGAGAAAAGTATGCATCTCTGTGTGGAAAATTGTTCTGTTTAAATAGCCACATTTGCATGGATTTATCCAAATCTGCTGAGTGCAGTTGACTACAGGCACAAGGAACAGTAACACAAGCCTGTGTGAAACTATGGCTAAAGATATTGCTGTACGGAAGGAATTTCAGAGAACAGGACTGAAAGGAGACTTTATTCCATACGTACTAGGTACACATTATTTACTTAGGCCCCAGATTTTGTCAGAAGCAGTGATTAGTCCCAACTGTCTCCAAAGAAGCCAGACTGGGGACAATCTTGGAAGGCCACCTGGCATACTATGAGGGTGTGTTGAATGTGGTCTCTAGTTCTGGAGAGATCTTAGTTACAAAGGATTCTGCCATAACTTGCCAAATTAGTCAGCACATCCACACAGAAACTTGAAGGCAGCATGAAGATGCTGAAGCTAGAGGGTGGTTGTGTCTGCAGGCACATTCTTAAAATGTCCCTTGTGGTGTGCCATCTTCACCTAACCACACCACCGCAGCCATTTTGAACATTTGTCTTTGCTTCAGAAAATGGCCTCGAGAAAAACAAATGGTGTCTCTTATACCTGAGAGCTATGCCAGATAGCAGGCTCAAATGTTCCTTTTCCCGCCCCTGACAGGAAACGTTTCTTTAGTCCACAATTTGCTGCCCAGGTCTAGAGCACAGCCTCAGAAAGAAAAATGTGCAGCGCTTGGTAGGCAGAAATTTTTGCCCATGGACATTCACAAGGCTGCATTGTGGAAACAGAAGCCGTTCAAATTGTTCATTGTTCGGAGGCCCCCTACTTTGGCAGCCAGAAGCGAATTCATTATGCGGTAATTGGCATAGTTTTCTTCTGTTTATTTCATGCCATGGGTACAGCGATGCTGAAACTTCTTGCTTGTCCTCTTACCTCTCCCCTCCAGTACCTCCTGCCGCTTTCCAAAACCTAGCCACAAGCTGAATTGTGCCTGCCTTCCTGAAGTCACATGCACTGGTTAGGTGGCGATATTTTCTCCAACTCCAAGGAAAACACACTTCATTCTCACATCTGGGTGAACTAGGCGGCCAGTAAATATTTATTAAGCACCCACGGAGTTCATAGCAGTGTGTTGGGCCCCCTACGGGGGACTGCGAGCTCAGACAAACGGTAAACAAAGCACGTTTCGCCTAAGTGTGGCTGCCTGAGCTTAAAAGGAAATTCAGAAGGCACCCTTTCACAGTTAGCAATTATTGTATTGTATCTGAGTTGTTTTCTGTAGCTGGAAAGTGAGATTAGCATGTCTGTCATATTCTTCTTATGAATTCCAGAGCAGCCGGTTCTGCAGTGGTTATATGCGTTTGAGTCAGCGGGGCTCTGACTGCCAATTAGCGTTCTGCAGTTTGTAACTACTTCCCAGGTCCGATGGGAAGCTGAGGTGGAGGGATTGGTACACTTGAACCGCCTCAGTGGGGCTTGACCTTGGTATGCGGTGGGATCACCTGGGGCCCTTTCGGAACTGCCCCTGGGTCTGGAAGCTGCCTCAGCAGGTAAAGGCGCTTGGTTGCCAAGCCTGACAGCCTGAGTTCCATTCCAGGAACCCACATGGTAGAAGGTGAGAGCCAACTTCTTTCTGCAAATTGTTCTCTGACCTCCACACACTTGCACCCGCGCTGAATAAATGCAATTTTTAAAAATATAAAGAACTCCTGGCCCAGCTCCACCCTCAGGGATTCTGCATTAATTAATTATCTGAAGTGTGGTTCTCAGCCGTCCTAATGATATGACTCTTTAATACAGTTCCTCATATTGTGGTGCTCCCAACCATAAAATTAGTTTCGCTGCTACCTCATAGCTCTAATTTTGCTATTGTTATGAATTGTGATATAAATATCTGATATGCAGATGGTCTTAGGTGACCCGTGACCTCCGACAAAGAGGTAGAGACCCACAGGTTGAGAACCACTGCTCTAGCACAATGGCCTGGGCAGAAGGTAGTTTAGAAGTGCTTCAGGTTGGATCTAGGGATGGAGCTAGAGAATTAGTGCAAGGTTCAGTACCTAGCACAACAAAAACAGGATGTGATGGTGCACACCTGTAAGCCTAAGAAGCAGGGATCCAGAAGTTCAAGGCCATCCTTGGCTGTATAGCAAGTTCAAGGGCAGTTTAGGTACATGATACCCTGAGATGAAGGAGGAGGGGTGAGGGGAATCTTGTGATTTCTTGACCATTAACTGGTTGTACCATAGACCATATGCTTCCTGATTCTAATCCGGAAGCATCAGGATGTGCTATCTTCTCATTAGAATCGGTGTATTTGCTTCCTAGCACTTATGGCTTCAAATCACTGGCTTGGTGTTACCGAGTGGTCCCTTTCCTCAGGTAACCGTCACTTTCTGACAGCAGGCACCAAGTCTGCTTTGTTTGTCACAGTATCCCTAGTACCCAGGAGCATTCCTGGGATTTAGCAACTGGCCCACAAATATTTGCTGGCTGGATGAATCTAGTAGTATATCTGTTAAGCTCCTTAGGGACGGGAACTCACTTACCCATGCATTTATATTTAATATAATCCCATCTTCTAAGCCCTCTGGCTGTGGGAGGAGTTGGGAGATGGGCAACTTGTGGCATAGACTAAACTCACCTGGAGTAGTTTTTGCCCATTAATGCCCAGGCCACAGGCCACAGATTCTCATCCCATTGACCTGAGGGCCTGCCAGCCAGGGTTTTGAACTGTCACCTAGGTCCCTGCTTCCTAGAGTGAGGTCCGGGCAGTTTCAGGAAGATGTCAGGGCTTCTTCAAAACACCTGAGTCACACACAGGTCCAGCAGACTTAGAAAAGGGCCTCCGGTGAATTGTTTGCGTGTTAAATCAGAGACCCCTACAGTTCCCTTTCTTGTTAATGCCGTGCTGTTTTGGTTTGGCCCTGAGAGCTGGAGATTGGCTGGCTGCACCATGAAGGAAAATGTGTATTTCTGGAGGCCACAGACGCCGGCAATGCAAATTAAAAATAGTCCCCAGAGAAAGAGGTATTGTTGCCATCTGAAGCAGTCGTGATTCTATTTTAAATAATTGGCTTTGGAGACAAAAGACAAAAAGCTTTTTTTAAAAAAAAAAATTTGCCCTACTTCATTTCTAATCTCAACTTGTAACACCATCATGAAACGGGAGAAGGGAAGAACCCAAATAGATTAAACAAAGTAACCTTAGCCTATGTAGAAGAAAAATAAGAGGCAAAAAGTGGCATCTTTTTCCTCCAGAGAGTAGAATGAATTTCCTGTTTGCTTTTACCAGGGGCCTGAACATAACTCTACAGTGTGTGCAGAGCTCCTGAACAAAGAACGCTCAAGAAATGGCTGAGAGGCCTGAGTTGGAACTGCCAGATCTTGGCTTGGTTAGAGAACAGGCGACAAATAGAGAGCTTGATTTCATTTCCCAAGGCTAAAGGGAATGTGCACGTTTCGATCCTCCGTGGGTTCCCATGAAAAGAGTTTCTGCATGTACATTAGAAGATGTTAGGACTGAGAATATTTTTCTAGTCTGACCTTGTAAGCAATGCCTTTCTTGCAGAAAGATGAAGGGCACCATTTCCGGGTACACTGGCAGCCTAGCACGCAACTCCACACCTTAAACAATAAGAGTGAAAACTTCTATATTGTGACATCATTTTCTTCAGTGATAATGGCTTGGGTAGAGACTGAAGGGACGGGGAGGAAGCTGTGTTCCATGTTGAGAGCTTGGTAAAGGAGTGACATCACCAGGAGAGTGACAGTCAAGAGCAGTGTGGTGCCTTGCGTGTAGGCAAAAATGGGAAATGTAAGATTCGGAATGGCAGGATTATATAGGGATGCTATCCGTTCTGGCCCCGTAATGTCAACAGAGCTGGGAACTTATAAATAGTGCCTATGTGTGTGAGCATTTTTCACATGCTCCCGCAGTGCAGCTATATCCTGATACACACTCTACTGTAAACATAAAGACGGAGGAATGTACTAGGCACAGGCAATGTCTGCACATTTCTCTGGAGAAAAACATTATGGACCACAAGAGGATCGATTTAGCTCCTAAAGGCATCGGGTTAAATTAATCATTGATTAAATGTGGAACTTCAGGGTGAGCTTTTGCTTGCTAATTCATTAGCAGAAATTTGAATAAATTTGCCTCCTTGAATATGTTGAATACTAATTCAACAAAGCCTTTGCGGCTCATAACCCAGAAATCAAGAAGCATTTTATGTTCGTGAATCAGAAAATCAGGAGACCAGGGTAGACAGCAAGGTCAAAATTTCACCTCTGTGGCTGATTTAACAAATTGCAAATGTAGTACAGAGGCAAGCATGTAAATTCTTTTGTTTTGTACTCATTTTCTGTTCTGTTTTAGTTTAAAAAAAAAAACTCATGTGTTTGTGTGCTTAGGGTTGGGTTTTGTTTTTGTTTGGAGACAAGGTCTCCTGTAGTCTAGGCTGGCCTGGAACTCCTGATCCTCTTGCCGCGTCCTCCTGAGTTCACAGGAGTGTGCCATCATTCTCAGTTCAAAAACCTCAGTTCTCACATTTGAAAGCAGAGGGGGTGAAAAACTAAAAACTAAAACCAGTCCAAACTCAAGTAAAAGATCATGTTGGACTTTCGAGTATAAGACTAATCTCTTCTTTTCTGGTTCACTGGAGTCAGACAAATAACCCTGACTGTACTGAAGGGAATGGAAGTTTTAGACCCATAATTGTACACATTTATAGGTACAGTAATATCTTGACGGAGGTTTCTAGTGTGTACTGATCTGATCAAGGTAGTTAGCATGTCCACGACCTCACAGTTTTACTAGGTATTTTGAACTTTCCAAGAAATGAAGTATATTTGTCTTACTGTATTATGGACAGGGTTTTGTCATCTTGACACAAACTAGAGTCACCCAGGAAGAGGAACCCTCAGTGGAGGAATTACCTTCATCAGATTGGCCCAGGTACATATCTGTGGGGCATGTTCTTGATTAATGATAAATGTGGGGATGTCCAGCCCACTGTGAGTGGTGCTCTTCCAAGGCCAGTAGTCCTGGGCTATATATGAAAACTAGTTGAGCAAGTCATGAAGAGCAAGTCGGTAAGCAGCATTCCTCCATGGTTCTGCTTCAGTTCCTGCCTCTGAGTTCTGCCCTAGCTTCTGCTTGATGATAGACCTTAATGTGTAAGATAATTCAAATCCCTTTCTTTCCTGGGTTACTTTTGGTCATGGTGTTTATCACAGTAATAGAAAGTAAGGTCCAACAGCCATTTAGTTTCAACTTCTAGACATCTGTGTGTTTTCTTCTGTTTGCTCGGTTTCTCTTCTGTTTCTTCTCAGTGATGTTGGCTGAACTCAAGGTCTTCCTACATGTAGTTCAGGTTCTGGACATTTATTCGAACATTAAAGAGTTCCTTTTTTCTAAGCAAGTGCTCTACCATTGAGCTACATCTCTCTCCCAAGCATTCCTTTTTCTAAGGTAGCAAGGATAACTAATGGGCTCTTTGGCACTTGTGTTAACTAATATGTTAGTTGGGGATAAAAGTCAACGAACTTTCATATTTTAATGATGCCATATTTTTAATAAACCAATCTTCCACGTGTGCTTGATGATGACAGTATACTTATGCATGCTTTGTAGACGTATAAGAGAAATAGTACAGGAACTGGAGAGGTGGCTCAATGGTGAAGCGCACTTATTACTCCTTTACGGGACCAATATTTGTTTCCCTAGCGCCTATGTCTGGTGGCTGACAACTACCTGTAATTCTATCCCCCAGAGCAGTTCAATGCCCTCTTCTGGACTCTTTGGGTACCTGTACACATGTGGTGTACATAAATACATTCACATACACAGAAACATGAAATAAATAAAGCTTTTTCTTAAAGTGAGGACTGTTTGGTTCTCAGCATCTACACAGGTGGCTCACAACTGCCTGTAAAGCTAGTTGCAGTTGCAGGGGATCTAATACCCTCTTCTGGCCTCCCCAGGGACTCCATTCATATGCACTAACAACACTCATGTGCACAAAGCCCCTACTCCCACATGCACATATACACATAATTGTAAAATGCTTTGAAGTGGTACAAATAGGTTTTTAAATACCCTGTTCTGGGAACTCAAAGCCAGAGAACTAGACTCCTTCCCAAACAAATTACTCAATGTCTCTTTAAGCGAGATGACACAAATTATGTATACATACTCAACAGATGTTGCTTTTCTCCCTCTTACTCTCTGTTTCCTTCCCCCATAAAGATTTCAGGGCAGACCAAATGTTTTACTGGATCATGTCATCTCAGCCGTTCTCCTACTTAGATCCTTTCATGTTTCAAATGCTTTGCAGGCTAGACATTGTATATTTCCTTCTGTTATTGATTTATATCTTTCTGATTTAGAGTCTTTGGCCAAGAATGTAACCTCAGTTACCTAATGTCTTGGAAACAATTCAGCCTACTTCATGATATGATGTATTATAGTTTATAACTCTCCAGAGAAAAAAAAATGTGATACTATAGAGACACCATTTCTTATGGTATGTTTCCCAGATCTTGTGTGTATGTGCACATGTACTCACATGCATATACACATGTGCCTCCATGTACCTAGCAACTGACTACTGATAGTAGTCAGTCAGTCTTCACTGTATTTTCTGAGACAGGGTCACTCACTGAACCTGGAGCGCAGCTATCTGGCTACACTGGCTAGCCAGCAAATCTCCATGTCCCCAGAACTTGTATTATAGGCACCTAGCCTTTTATATGGGTTCTAGAGTTCAAATGCAGGTCTTTGTGCTTGCATGAAAGGCACTTTACTGAGCAATCCATCTCTTTAGCCCCAGTTCCCAGATATTTTAATGGCAGTAAATAGAGACAAGGTCAAACCTACAGACTCTGGAGTTTTGAGGGTTTGCAGTGTCCCTTGGTGGACCCTTAACAATATTTTCCCGTATTTAAGGACAGTGTAGAGTTCTATTCAGGCAACTGAGTGTTCTCTGCTTGAAACAGATGAAAGAGAGAAAACTAGATTGTTTAGTTTTATACATTTGACAAGTTAAAGAAAGCATAGTCAACTTACTTGGCATTGAGTATCAGGAGGAACCTGTGGCTGGAGAAATGACATGTTGGGTAAAGCTCTTGTGACACAAGCATGAGGGACTTGTGTTCATAGTCCCAGAACCTACTGGCCATGGTGTCTTGTGCCTGTAACTCCAGCACTGGGGGAGGCAGGAGGATCAGGAGTACCAGGCCATTCTCAGCTACATAGTGAGTTCAAGGTCAACCTGGAACGCACAAGACCCAAGATGATAATTTTAAAAAAGATTCCCTAGCACGATGACTTGGTTCCCAGCCTTACAGATTTTTATTTTTTCTTGTTGTGTTTTGTTACGTATATGGTGTTCTGCCTGTGTGTGTGCCTGCAGGCCAGAAGAAGGCACCAGATCTCACTATAGATGGTTGTGAAGCACCATGTGGATGCTGGGAAGTGAACTCAGGTCCTCTGGCAGAGCAGTCAGTGCTCTTAACTGCTGAGCCATCTCTCCAGCCCCAGCCTTGCAGATTTTGTTCCTGCCACTCCTGAACACTGCTCTGTTCACTCTCTCCCACCTTGCTAGGTTTTCTGATGAAACTAATTCAGGGTTTCTGTCAAGTTTCCATGCCCGTGAAGACAACCTTGGGATCCTGTTACATTTGCTTTCTTGAATATCTCAATGGACTGTTCAAAATCTCAAAAGGGCTTCCTTCTAGGAGAACAGTATGTCAAAAGCAGCTCGGCTGGTGGGTGTTCCCTTTAGCTTCCTGGAGACTGAGAGAGGGGTCCATTTAGGGGAGGGTAAGGAGGAAGTGTCCTCTCCTGCCCTGTGACCCAGGCCTTTCAATGACACTGAAGTGCACAGCTGGAACTTTGGGACCCAAAGAATGGTCTTGCCTGTGCACACACATGAGCTCCAACCAGCTCTCCAATTTAGGAGTAGAGATGGTGTTCCGAAAGCACCCCAGGGGCTTGTCCATTATGCCAAAGGGGTGAGACAACATCATGGCATGTGCATGATGTCACCTCCCATGCTTCCAGACAACGGTCACACTCAGTGTCGGATATGCAGCACTCTGTCATGGCCACTGAATTCCCTTGGGAACAACTCTTCTCTTGTTCACTGTCATGAGTTCTTTAGGTGGACAGTTTGGGACTTGATCTTGCACAAACTGGCTTAAGATTCCTGCTGTCTTTTGAGTCAGACCATGGGGGCCATCTTGACACACAGTAGATTGTTCCAGATTCCCCCAGAACATCTGTCTGGATCCATCTCTATTCCACTACATTTCATTTCTGTGTGTGCCCACACGCATGCATGTGTCTGTGTGTACTCACATGTATGCCTGGGAACATCAGAGGATAACTGTCGGCATTGTTCCTTAGATGCTGTCTGCCTTGTTTTTTTGAGAAAAGGACTCTTCACTGGCCTGGAACTCACCAAGTAGGCTAAGTTTACTGGCAAGCACCATCGATTCTCCTGTCTCCCCACTCCACAGTACTGAGCTTACAAGCATGCACTTGCTTTTTTTCTTTTCTTTTTTTTCTTGTGTGAGTTCTGAGGATCAAACTCGGGTCCTCATACTCGCCTTACAAGTACTTTACTAACTGAAGCATCTGTAGTTGTGTGAATGCTGCTTGTTCGCTAGCTCTTATTGGAAAGACTCTACATATCTCCATTGGAGTCAGCCCTGACCCTTTGGGCTTGCATGACGTTTTGATGTTTTTCCATCTGCACTCAAGCCATCACTTCTCAAGGACAGAGATGGGTACAGTTCTCTGTGCTCAAAGGCACTTGTTACTATTTTTGTCTTTCTATTGTTGGACTATTTTAGTAACAATTGGAAATTGCAAAAATAGTTTGTGGGGGCTGGGGGTGTAGCTCAGCAATAGAGCAAGCTCCCAGATTCAAAAGTTGTATCCCCCAGAACCTTCAGAATGTGTTACATATACTCAGTGTTCTGTGAGTCTTTGTCCAATCTAATTAGCCAGGGAATATAGCATTTGTAGTCTTTATTTTCTCTGATCCTTAATTTGTTCTCCTTCAACCCCAGAAAAGTATAGCCTTTTTCTTTATGATAATGTTTTCTTTTATTCTTAGACAGGAGCCTTATTCTTTATTTATATCTGTTTACAAGCCACTAAAACAAAGACTTTGACTGTCTCATATTATCATCCTTAATCTCACACTTTTTGAAAAAGAATAGCATTAATATATCTGTTGTAAGTTGCTGGCAGCTGAAGTTGAGATGTGTCTTTTGCACAATCTGTGCTATTGAGTAGTCTCATGTGTTGTTGCTCAGGGTGGAAAAGATGACATGGTGAGCTTTGTTATTCAAAGCAGCCTAGTCTTTTAAATGCTGTGTTTAATTTTTAAAAGGCAAAGTCAGTTTAATGAAATGAGAACTTGTTATTTTAGTGAGGGAAATTGTGAAGAAAAGGATACCACAGAGACAGTACTTAAACAAATGCATTTATTATTATTATTATTATTATTATTATTATTATTATTATTTTATCTCATGTTTCTGAAACAAGACCTCACATGGTCCAGTCTGGCCTCAAACTCCCTCTTCATCCTTCTTGCCTCTACTTCCCAAGCGCTAAAATTACAAGCATTCATCATGATGCTTCCCTTAGGAACTAAACTTTTATTTTTTTATTTTTTTAAGATTTATTTATTTATTATGTATACAACATTCTGCCTCCATGTATGCCCGCTCGCCAGAAAAGGGCGCCAGACCTCATTACAGATGGTTGTGAGCCACCATGTGGTTGCTGGGAATCGAACTCAGGACCTCTGGAAGAGCAGCCAGTGGTCTTAACCTCTGAGCCATCTCTCCAGCCCCCAAGAACTAAACTTTTAAATATGTTAGTTTGTGGTTATTTATTAGTCAAAACCATCTAGATCTCTTGAGCGTATTTCCATGGTCCTTACATGGAATGAAGCATCTCTTTGTAATCTGTCACTGGAATCTAGAACATGTGGCAGGCATTGTTCTAATTGGCCCATTTAATTCTGAGCCTGCTGTATGCAGGAGATACTATCACACCTTTTTGAAAAAAATAAGAAGGAGTTAGAGAGATGGCTTATGGGTTAAGAGCACTGACTGCTCTTGAGAAGGACCTGGGTTCAATTCCCAGTACCTGTAGAGTGGCTCACAGCTACCTATAACTCCTGTTCCAGGGGAATCTGATGTCCTCTTCTGACCTCCACAGGGACCAGGCACACATGTGACAAACATACATGCATGCAAAACATTCACATGATTTATTTTTAAATAAATAAAAATATATAAAAAAAAGAAAAGCAGGGCAGTGGTGGCACATGCCTTTAATCCCAGCACTTGGGAGGTAGAGGCAGGTGGATCTCTGTGAGTTCGAGGCCAGCGTGGACTACAAGAGCTAGTTCCAGGACAGGCTCCAAAGCACAGAGAAACCCTGTCTCGAAAAAAAGAAAAAAGAAAAGAGTGAGATTATGTTTACATAACATAAAGTATATCATTTCAAGGTGAAGAGTTCAACTGTGTCTAGTAGACACTGACAGTCTTGTGCCACCCAAGCTCCAAGACATTTTCATCTCCCACAAAAGAAACACTATCAGTATTCTTTATTAGTAGTAGTAGTAATTGAATTTATTCATTAATTTTACATCCCGGCCAAAGTATCCCCTCCATCCTCTCCTCCCATTCCCTTACCTCCCCTCCACCACTACCCATCCATTCCTCCTCTGTTTCTGTTCAGAAAGGGGCAGGCTTTGTCTTAAGACTAAGGAAACATAGGGAGTGAATCAGTCAGTGGACTTCTTGTGCCTGTGTGATGGAGTTCACATGGGAACCTGAGCCACCCTATACCATTTTAAAAACACCAAGCTTGCAGTAGACAATTGGCTCAGTGATTATGAGCACTGATTGCTCTTCCAGAGGACCCAGGGTTCAATTCCCAGCACCCACATGGTGGCTCACAACTGTATGTAACTCGAGTTCCAGGGGTTCAGATGTCCCCGTCTAGCCTCCAAGGGCACCAGGCATGCTTGTGGTGCACAGACATACATATAGGCAAAACACATATGCATGTAGCATTTTTAAAACATAAAGACCATTACACTCAAATCTGAGCTCTCTCTTGTGTCTTGAACAGTAGCAGCAAAGCACTTCCCTTCATACTTCTCAGTGCAAAGCAGGTGATGTGTCTTGTGGCTGCTAACACCTCAAAGGGACAAATTTTCTTATGCTATTTCCAGGGGGAAATCAGGCAAACCCTTTTCTCCTTTTGTTTCCCTTCAGACTCATTCTGCAAACATCATAGGGGGTGGTAATTCTCCAGTTCCTGGCATTTTGTTTCCGCATCTGTCTGCATTAGGATTTTACCTAACATGCATATTTCTGAAGATTTCAATACCTTTCCCATGGCTGGGGCTAAGTCAGTGTGGAAGAGTCCTAAAGGAGTCATATAAGCTGAGGGCACTTGCTTACCTTGCCTGGCTTTGGTTTTATACTGGACTTCTTACCGAGATCAAGTTCAACTGTTACCTCTCTTCTCTCTGTCGAATCCTAGGACCCTTTTTACTCCTGATTCTTTGTTCTGTTTCTCACTTATTCCAGTCCTCACTGACATCCCCTCTGCTCTACTAACACCCTCAATGTGGGCAATCTTTGTCTACTTTCCTGTTTTCCTTTGTTTACAAATCTCTCACACCCACCCTTGGGTCTTCCCATTCATTCTGCACTCCCTCATTTTTGTGTTGATGGCTTTCAAACCCACAATGCTAGCCCTGTTTTCTTTTTCACCTTCAGCCTAGGTAGCCATGCGTCCTGGATACCCTGGAAAGTCCAAATTTATTTTGTTCATTTGGAATCTTTGAAAATATCCCCGTCACTCTCAAAAGTGGCATATAGCTAGAGAGATGGCTTGGTAATTAAGAACACTCGTTGTTCTTGCTGAGGACCTAGGCTTGGTTTCCAGTGCCCACGTGGCACTACACAACAATCTGTAATTCCAGTTCCAGGGAATCTGGCGCCCTCTCCTGACCTACCCAGGCACTGAGTGCAGACAAAACAATACATATAAAATGGAAATAAATCTTTGCTTTATTTGTTTAATAACTTAGAGAACCGAGCAGATGGCTTGGTTGATTAAAGCGCTTCTGCACATATGAGGACCTGAGTTCAAAACCCCAGAACCCACATAAAAGTTGAGCAAGGTCAACTTTTGTATGTGTATATGTGCATGCCTCTAACCCCAGTGCTGAGAGGTGGTAGAGATGAGAGTATTGAGGAGGCTTGCCAGCCACCAGCCTAGCTTCAGATTCAGTGAGATACTTTGTCTTGAGGGAATAAGGTGGAAAGTGGAAAGTGCAATCCCTCTGCCTCCTAGGGAAATAATAGAACAAGACATCCAATATCTTCCCCTGGGATCCCTACAAGTGCATCATATATCATCCCCAACTCCCACATGCACATACAAAGTGACATGTAGTAATCATGCTGTTAGTTTCTTTGGTTATTTTCTGTCAACCTTTAAAAGTCTTTAAATGTTAGATGGAGAATTCCAGAAGTTTTAAATTGGATTCCATTTTGAATAGTAGAATGAAATATTATGTGTTGTCTTGGACCTGGAAGGGAATCATTGTCTCTTTAGTATATTCGCTATGCATTAGTAGGTATATGGTAGCCATTTTAGTTATCAAAATGATTCTTGTGGTATCATAGTGTTTGTTTTCAAGTTACTCCTATTTTCCTTAGTAATAATGGTTATGGCAATTGGGATGTGCCGAAGAGAAACACTTCTTTAAAACAAAAGGTGAAAATCCTCAGCTTAGTCAGGAAAGACAAAATCCATATGCTGAGGTTGCTAAGATCTACTCTGGCCATGAGATTACAAAGAGAGAAAATGAAATTTGTATTAGTTTTGCTATCACACTGTAAACTGTAGAAGTTCTAGCCAACAGTGCAAGACAAGTCCTTAATTAAGATGGAAAAGGTGCTACATTATATACAGGTCCTGTCCTGTGCACGTTCTGGAGAATTCATTGGCAGTTTGGAGCATGCACTTCATAGGTAAGGGACAACTGAATGGTTGACGTACTGTGGCTTCTTCTGAGCCCCAATTCAGAGTCCACAGGCATGTGAAAGACAGCAGATGGAAAAAAAATCAAACTTCTCAGTGTCTTCCCTAAAGACACTTGGGTTTTCTCTATCTGTCTTAAAGGCTCCACTGATTATCTTAATTTACACACAAAAATGAGCAGTTATATTCTTAAACTTTATATTGTCTCTGGACCCTGGCAGATATCAAGTCAACGCATTAAGCCCACGAAAATTAGTTCTACATTCAACTTGTCAGTTGAAAACCTTAGCAGAACCCACCTTAGCCAGGTGGTCAAGCTGCATGTCAAAAGTAATATGGATCAATAGCACTTACCAGTATTATTCACTCCTGATACCACACGCAGTGTTGTAAAAAGCATCCTTATTCTAACTTCCCTTCAAATGCACAACCTCAACCAAACTAGAGGAAATGTCAACTGAAGCCAGGGTGAGGACTTTTCTCCAAAATGTGCGCCCAATCATCTTGAAGAGGGTCAAGGCCATAGAAAAGACTGAGAGACTGTCAAATTGAAGTAGACCAAAGACATGTGAAAAGTAAACACGGTGTAAGATCCTAGGATGAAAAGGGGGTGCTACTTGAAGAACTGATAACTGCTATAGTTGAGTTGATAGTGCTGTACCAAGCTTGGCTATCCAGTTATGAGGACTGTTGAATAGCAATGTAAAATGTTAACTTAAGAAGCTCAGTTAGTAAGGGATTTATCAAAACTCTAACGGCATTTACCCATTGAGACAAAGTCTTACTTTCTAGCCCAGTTTGGCCTTGAATTTGGAATCCCTCTTCCTCCCAGATGCTGGAATTACGGTGTTTGTTTCTGTAGTACGATTAATAAAAATGCCGAGACAGATATTGGGGGTCAACCTGAAGATTAGAAAAGCAAAGCAACCAGCCACTGGCTCTTACCTCAACCTCAGACTGAAATAGCAATCCTGACTCCATGAATCCTCAGAATGAGACTGACTGAGAGCTGTCTCCTCCCATCTTATACTCCTCTCTAGGGCTGGGATTAAAGGTGTGCACTGTTACCTCCCGGCATCTATGGCTAACTAGTGTGACTGCTGGGATTAAAGGTGTGTGTCACCCCTGCCTGGCCTGTATGGCTGACCACTGTGGCTGTTTTACTCTCTGATCTTCAGGCAAGCTTTATTTATTAAAACACAAATAATATACCACTGTATGGCTCTATGATATTTTGACAACCCTTCTGAAAGGCTAAAGTGACCTCAAAACAAAATAAAAGTTCTTTAAAATATTGGAAGGGTCCTGTTTTCTGAGAGGGAAAAAAAAAGTAAAAGGGGAAAGAATTGTCTCAAGATGGAAATTAAATCAGATAAACAGAGATTATAAATTGAAGGTCCCACATTTTGTCACAATTTCATTTTTTAGCAATTAAAATAGAATTTATATACCACATAATTCACCCATTTAACATGTACAATTCACCCTGTCTTCGGATAGCCACAAGGCTGTGTCCATATCATCACAGTCTAATCATATTTTTAAGATTTTTAAAAATTATTTTAATTATATGTCTATGGTAGGTATATGCACATGAATGTAAGTGCTCACACAGCTCAGAGGTGCCAGATTCCCCTGGAGCTGGGGTTACAGGCAGTTGTATGCCACCTGATGTGGGTGCTGGGAGTTGGACTCAGTTCCTTGGGAAAAGTGGTATGTACTCTTAACCACTGAGCAATCTCTCTAGCCTCACCACAGTCTAATTTTAGAACATTTTCTTCCCCCTAAAATAAAGGGCTGGGGGTGCAGCTCAGTGATAGAGCATTTGTCTGGTATTCTTAAAGCCCCGATGTCTATCTCAAGTACCTCAAAAAGAAAAAATAACCTCATTCACTGACATCCAACATGCCTTCTCCACTTCTAAATAGCTCTAAGCAACCGCTCTTTCCTTTCTGTCTCCATAGGTTTTCTAATTCTGGATGTTTAAGTAAAATCGTATGTGATCTCTTGTGTCTGGCCTCCTCACTTGGCACAATGTTTCTTGAGGTTTATCTATGTCACGACTTCTATTTCCTTCCTTCCCATGGTTCAGTATTTCATTGTGTTGGTATGTATGTACTACGCTCCGTTTATCCCTTGATTATATGATAAATACCTAACGTCTTTGGGACCATCAGCACAATGACCTTCAATCAAATTCTTCTGGAGAATTGTCCCCTAGCTTCCCATGCTCTGCGTGTCTGTTGTTTCAGAAGATAGATTGTTGGGAATCGAACATCTGCACATTTCCACATTTCTTAGCATCCTACCCAGTACTACTAACATAATTACCCACGCTGGAAAGTCTTTAGAATTAAGGTAAGAAATGCTACCTTGGGGTTTCAGAAATGGGGGCTTGGGTGTCTCATTTTATGTGCAAATCAATAATCACTTTGGGGAATTCTGCAGTGAATTGCTTTATTGAGTAAGTGTGAGAAAGGAAAGATATTAGTTGTCCAGGAATGCTGTTGCCAAACTTTGTGGAAACAGAATGTTTTCTGTGGAAACAGCATACATTGCTTTCTAGGTCATGGAATTTCCCCTCATTTGACCCAAGGGGTAAAGGAAAACTCTTATGCAACCATCATATTTTAAAAGTTAATCTTTTACTTGTGGGCTGATTAATAACCAACACCAGACAATTTTACCAGAGAAGAGATGACTAAGAGCCTATATTTTACTTTTAGCAAGAGTTGATTTGCCTATCTAATTCATGTTCTATTAACGGAAATAAATGAAATGGAAGGGGGAAGCCCAGGCTTGTTTGGGAGTTTAGTTTAAAGTTCCATAGTACCGCTCAGTTGTGAAGGCAATCTTCTAAAGTCGAGACCAGAATAATTCCTGCAAACTTAACTCTACTAAATGTTGGCCCTTTATTTTCAAAATCTGGAATTTTCAGCTATTGTATAAAAGTGATTTTTAACACAAAGCATTTCCTATCATTTCAATGACTCCTTCCAATAGAACTTTAAAACATACTTGCAAACAATTTAAATTTCCATGAAGAATTTCTCACTTCCTGGAAGATTCTTCACCCTACTTGAATTTTTCTCAGTGCTGATGCTTCACTTGTGCACAAATATTGCAGAGTGTGGAGTTCAGGAGAGAAAGTGTGCTGGGTACTTCTAATCCACCCACATTCTCTTCTGTATGGTTGCTAGACTCTTTGTTAAAGACAATACATATCCGGAATGGAACATGGATATCAGCATTCCTATTTGGGTTTCAATGTAAGCTTTGGTTGGCCTTCTTGAGTGATAACCCCATTTGAACTTACATAGATGTTTGCCCAAAATAAGCCCATTCAATTATTTTCTGTGGCTGTTGAGTCAGCCCCAAATCCTCTGTATTAATTACTTTTCTATCACTGTGACAAAACACTATAACCAAGGAAACTTACAGAAGAAAGGAATTGTTTGGCTTCTGGTTTCAAAGGGGTAAGAGTCTATCTTAGCGGGGAAGCGTGGCAGCGAGCAAGCTGAGTTCTCACGTCTTCAACCACAAGCATGAAGCAGAGATAGCAAACTCAAAATGGTGCCAGTCTTTAAACTCTCAAAGCCACCCCCAGTGACATACTTCTTCCAGGAAAGCCACACCTCTTAAGCCTCCCCAAACAGTGTGGCCAATTGGGGATCAAATATTCATATGCCCAAGACTATGTGAAACATCTCATTCAAACCACCACACCTTTTCCCCCATCTTGAAATCATGCATTTAGTTCCTAAGACCCAGACATTTTTCCTCATGACATTCAATCTTTCTAGTCTCCCCATTTTTCTGGCTTTCCAGGTTCCTTTAGGTACCCAGTTAATTTTGCAATGCCATGGCCTGGCCTTCCTTCTTGGCTTCAAATTACCTGCACAGTTAATCATGAAAGCACCGATAATGTAATTTTAGACATTGATACGTGTCATGGTTTAGAACACTTGGTTCCCAACTGGTGGCTCTGTTTGGGAAGCTCCTGGAACATTTAGCAGAGTGGGGCCTTGCTGGAGGAAGTATGTCACTGGGAGTGAGCCCCGCTTTCTGTTCCCTTTGTATTTCCTGAATGCAGCTACAATGTGGCCAGCCAATGTCTTGCTCCTGCCATCATGCCTTTGCTAGCCTCTGCCATGTCTTCCCTGCCATGATGGGATGAAACTTCTGGAAATGTGAGCCAGGATGAACGCTTTGTCCCTTATGTTGCTTTTGTCAGGGTATTATATCATAACAACAAGACAACAATTGAGGCATGTAGCACACAGAAATACCGGCATCCCACTCAGCCACCTCATGCTTGGATCCCTGCTTCCAGACACAGCTTTGAGATCTTTTAAGAACCAATCTTTCTGAAGGAATTTCTTCTGACTTCTAACAGGGAAGCTTAAAGCTTTGGTAAATCCCTGGTAGTGCTTAATCTTGATTGAGTGGAGCTATGCTTAGGAAAGATGGGGAGATGGCTCAGTCCATACAGTTCAGTCCTTCATGGAAGTATATGCTTATAATCTCAGTGCTGAAAAAGTGGGTGGGTGAATCCCTTGGGATTGTTTGCAGCCAGATTAGCCTACTTGGCAAGTTCCACATTAATGAGAGCCTCTGTTTCAAAGAAACAAGGTGGGCGGTATCCAGGGAATGATCACTGAGGTTGTTTTCTGGCTTCCACACGCACGTGTACACTTGGATGTGGGCACACATATGCACACATACACATTGGGGTAAAATAGATTTGCTTAGACGATAAGCAAAACATGTGTCTGGCTATGTTTGTGAGGATGTTTCCAGAGAGGGTTAACTAAGGAAGAAAGACGTACCCTGAATGAAAGCAGCACCCATTTTATAGACTGGGTGCCCAGAAGGAATAATAGGGGAAGAAGGAGGAAATGCAGACATTTTTTTCTCTCTGCTTCCTGGCCACCATGATGTGAGTCCCTTTGTTCTACTGCATCCTCCCATCATGATCTTCTGCCTTACCACAGACCCAGACAAAGGAGCCTGGGTAGTCACGGAAATTACCCATGAAATCTCTGAAACTATGAGTCTAAATACCACCTTTATTTCCTTAAGTTGTTTAGTTCAGATGTTTTGTACAGTAAAGAAACTTGACTAATATACTTAGCCAAATCCTGATAGTTTGTCCCTAGAGTATTCCCTGAGCCTAGCAAGGTAACCTTATCTAAAGAAACAAGGAGAGGCTGGTCTTGCATCTAATTATCAGTGTACCCATTCCTAAGTACTCACACAACATTTCTCAAAAGACGCTTGTAGACTGTTGGCTAGAATGTCTATCAAATTTCCCACTCTACAGCTGTTAAAGCATATATCTTTCTTTCCCTTTTGCAAATTGCAGATGTTTTCCTTGCCCCACTTAATATTTATAGGGAAAGATTTAGTTACTTCCTTCAATGTCTTCACTGAAATGCTTAAATTTGTTCATATCTTCTAATCATTTTGAGACCTCAGTTCTCTCTTTCTTCAATTATTTTTTCCCTATTCTTTTCTGGCCAAAGGTCATTGTTTCTTGTCCAAGCAGACAATGCTTTTGTTATTTTGTTTTAGCTTATTCTATGCAACAGGTCCTCATATAGCCCAGGCTGGCCTTAAACTTGACCTTGAACTTCTGAATCTCCTACCTCTTCCTCGAAAGCACTGATCTTACAGGCATCTATCACCACCCATATCCAGTTTACACAGTGTTGGAGGTCAAACTCGGGGCTTCATCGTGGTAGATAAGTACTCTGCTAACTGAACTATATCCTCATTTGATTATTTATATTTACATTTAGTTTTAGGAAGTGGCCTCCTACTTCCCACTTTCCCTTCTTTGAGTTTCAGAGTGTTTGGTTTTATATTGAGGTATTTGATCCATTTGAACTTGAGTTTTGTGCATGGCAATAGATATGGATCTATTTTCATTCTTCTACATGTTGATATCCAGTTATGCCAGCACCACTTGTTGAATATACATTCTTTTTCCCATTTGATATTTTTTGCTTCTTTGTCAAAAATCAGGTGTTTGTAGGTTTGTGGATTGATATTTGGGTTTTCAATTTGGTCCCATTGGTCCTCCTGTCTGTTCCAATGCCAGTACCAGGCTGTTTTCAGTACTGTAGCTTTGTAGTAGAGTTAGAAGTCAGGGATTGTGATGCCTCAGAAGTTCCTTTACTGTACAGGATTGTTTTGGCTTTCCTTGGTTTTTTGCTTTTCTATATGAAGTTGAATATTGTTCTTTCAAGGTCTGTGAAGAATTTCGCTGGGATTTTGATGGGCATTGCATTGAATCTGTAGATTACTTTTGGTAAAATTGTCATTTGTACTATGTTAATTCTACCTACCCAAGAGCATGGGAGATCTTTGCATTTTCTGGTGTCTTCTTCAATTTCTTTCTTCAAAGATTTAAAGTTTTTGTCATACAGGTCTTCCATTTGTTTGGTTCGAGTTACTCTAAGATATTTTATATATTTACACTTATTTATTTGCTTGTTTGTTTATTGAGGGTAGATTGCCAGAGTGGCCTATATAGGCCAGAGGACAATTTACAGGAATCAGTTTTCTCTTTCCATTATGTGGGTCCCCAGGAATCAAACTCACCAGGCTTGACAGCAGACACCTTTAGCCTTGAAACCATCTCACTGGCCCTGTTCATTCTTTTGGATCACAAAGTCACAAGCTACTTTACAGTTTACCAGAAGCTCTCACATGCATACGATCTTTACAATTACCCTGTGAGGCAATGGTTTTGTGGCCTGCAATTTAGAGAAATAAGGAAGCAGAATCGAGCATCTATTTAATGCCATAGGAAGCTGAGGGGATTCTTCCAAGCCAGGAGGCCTTTTTGTGACAAAGTCTGATGCCTGCTAGCATTTTCACCACATAGCCTTTACTGTGTATTGTATATATTGCACTGGAGAAGGTTGTGGAAGCTCATCTTTCTGATTTACTTCCCTGAAATTCTGGTTTGACCTTTTCATTCCTGCCATTCATAGAAACACGGTGGGAAAGGGGTGATTACCACAAGACACTCCAACACTCTGACCCTCCCATTTGCTTTTCTGTGGGCCACTTTGATGACAGCGTCCCAGAGCAACACATCTGAGATAATTCAGCTCTCTAAAGCAGCTGTCCTTCAAGAAATTGATCCTGGGCTGGACAGATGGCCCAGCAAGTAAAGCCACTTGCTGTCAAGCTTGACTAGCCTAGTTCCATTTCATCCCTGAGACCCATATGGTAGAAGGAGAGAACTAATTACCCTGGCTTGTTCTTTGAGCTCCATAAGTGCACCATAGCACATGGGTACCAATTCTCTCTCTCTCTCTCTTAAATAAATAAAGTTCAGGTACAAATTCCACATGCAGATATCTACCCGGCTCAACTAGTATGCTCATCTTCCACCTCACTATGTGTCTTAGCTCTGAGTGATGTCTGTTGTGACTATTATTGTGACATCCGCTGCCAAGGTAAAGAGACACGGATTTCTTTTTTAACCTGGGACCTGAGTGAAGGACAGGGAAAGAATGATTGTAAAAAATTAATTATGATGAAGAAATTGATCCCGGGGGCCCAGGAAGATGGCTAAGAGGCTAAAGTGCTAAGTGTGTAAAAAGGCCCATGTTTGAATACCTACCACACATGTAAAATGTCACAAATGATAGCATATGCCTGTAATCTAAGCACAAGGGAGGCAGAGGTAGGAAGATCCCTTGGGCTTGCCAGTCAGTCAGTCTAGCAGAATTGGTGACCTCCAGGTTCGGTGAGAGTTTATGTCAGAAAATGAGGTGGCTGGACATGGTGATGCTTGCCTTTAATCCCAGCACTAAACAGACAATGGCAGATGGATCTCTTGAGTTCCAGGCCAGCCTGGTCTATATAATGAGTTCTAGGATAGCCAGGACTACAAAATGAGACCCTGTCTCAAATAAACAAGAAGTGAGGTTGGGGGGTTAGAGAGTGATTAAAGAAAATCTTATCTATAAACTTTTGTCCTCCACCTGCACACACATATATTGGCGGGAGGAAACCTCCATCCACTAAACAAATTTGCTTTTTAGAAGAACCTTTACAAGATTCTAAAGTCAAAATTATTCCCTTCAGAGCCCCTTGCCTGCACTACCTAGCTTGAGAAGTATGTCTACCTCCCCCAAAACAGCGCCCAAGGCACTAATGTGGCAGCACCCCCTTGTTTGCCTTCTACCAGAGGGAAATGGCGCCATATCAGCTACTCTGCCATTTTGCTAAATGAGACCCTACGCAGATCTAGTTCACTGGTTTATTGCCATTACTATGCAAGCCTGTGGGGACATGGGCTGAAGCTAAAAGGTCAGCATCAATTCTTCCAGCTTTTGCCAAGTCTCTTGCTGATTCCCGTGGTTCCAGAGGCTCATAAGCCAGCTAGCCTGGTGTGTATGTAGAAGACCCTGGCTCAAAGTGGAAGACAACACAAGGAATAACACTCAATATTGTCCTAACCTCCACACACATACATGTGCACTATGGCACTTGTGCACACACATACAAACACACACACAAAGGAACGGAGGTTATTTTATTAAAAACCATGTGTAGCACCTACAAAACTGCAACCAAGTACTTCCCCTGTTGCTTTTACCATTTTACCACAAGCTCTAAAACAGACAAGGATAGACCAAAGGGAAATTGTTTCTTTGTTGTTTTGCCAAGGACTCCATCCCTTTCCTTTCAAAAACACCACATATCCTGGAGTTTTGAAAACTGCTATAATTGTCACAGGGCAGCTCATTCTCTGGGAATAAAGTGAGTGAATTTCCCATTAGGAGATCACGGTTAAAATAACCTATCGGCGCTGGGACCAAATAGAACTAGAAAGTGTATTCAAAAGCCGCATTCATTGAGGAGGAAGAAAGAACAACCTTTGTCGTAATGAGCCCTGGGAAGCAGCCAGCATGGAAAAGGGGCACACAATGGCCAGCTTGGTTGGCATCAGAATATACACAACCAGCTTTCTTTTGCATGTGGCATTGGGTCTCCTGTTTTTCCCCCTCAGAGGCCAAATCCTTGCAGTCTTAAAGCAAAATTTCTGCATTGTGACACTGTGAGCTATCATTTTTATAGGAGATGGAAATAGTTCCTATGGACTGAGCAACTTAAATGGAGCTTGGCATATTTTTATTTCAAACGATTGTAGTGCATGGAGAGAGCATTTGCTTTAAACCTAGAAATGAGATAACTATGTTGGTGTGAAACTAATTTTTGTGGCTCTTTTTTTTTTCAAGGATTACCCCTGGAGAATGTTTTGGTGGAAATTAATTATGTAGCATGTGAAAATGTGCAAGCTCCTTGATCATCAGAACAGAGCAGAAGCCATTGCTGCTGTCTGCCAAAGCACGATCTGCTGTACTGGTGGGGTTGAGGGTGGGAGAGGGTGATTACATTATGGCTCAATGGCTTTGTGTGATTATTCCAGTTCTTAAAGCAGAAGTCAAACAGATAGCTCTTAGGAAGGGATGTTCATAATTTTCTCATTGAATATTTTCCAGTAACTCTATAGTGCTCAGTGAGCCCTTGATAACTGCAGGGTATTGGTCTCGGTATCCTCTTGGAGACCAAATCCATGGATGCTCATGACCCTTATAAAATAGCATATTAATATCTGCATATAAGATGTTTGAGATTCAGTTCAGATGATATACGTAAAACTCAAAGTAATAGAATTGATGTCAAGTAGAACTCAGTTAAGGGAGTGCTGCTGCCAAAATGCCCCAAAGATAAATAATATGCTAACCAGGCTTGTTAGAGATAAGTGAAATTATTTAAGCACTATTATGTTAACGCTTGTTCTCCAGGATTGACAGCCATTAAGCCCATCCCTAAAGACAACCATTCCTCTGACAGTCAGCTCAAGGGGACAGAGCAGGTTAACAAATACCATTAATCCTGCCTGTTCTGCCATTAAGTCCCCTCGTATCATGAAAAGCATAATTCTGCCAGGTGCTCAATGTACCCAGGTAGCAAGTATTTGAACAGAACAACACTGGTGTGATAAAGAAATAATTCTGGAAGTTTCTTTGCTGTGCAAATCTTCCATCTGGTCAAGCAGCTAGACTTGCAGTCTCTTGTCTCTATTTAAATTGTTCAAAGTGTAACCTGGACCAGGGACCTAAAAAACATTTAAGGATGACAGTTTATGTGGCATGCATAAGCCTAAAGTGTGTCTGTGTGTGTATGTGTGTGTGTGTGTGTGTGTGTGTGTGTGTGTGTGTGTGTGTGTGTGTGCGTGTGTATTAGTAAAATCTTCTATTCAAAGCCAGCTCTTCCTTGGACAGTAGCCATGGCTAACCGCACACTTTATTTCAGTAAAGAGCTTTTCCTTTATTAATTTCTAAGTGTGGAGAGTGATTTCTCACTGGGAAGGCAGATTATTTCTATGACACAGGCACTAGAACAATGTATGGCCCTGGGTTCAGTCTGTAGCATAAGGGAGCTGATATCTACATATCATATATGTCTGTCCCATATTCTCTGTAGCACTTACAGTACACAATAATACATGCCCATATTCCCATATTCTCTAGATCATTTACAGTATACACTACTGCATAAAAGCCATGAAATTCATTCTGTAGTTTAGGGAATAATGATAAGAAAACTTCTGTTTTATTATTATTTACCAATTTGCTTATTTTGAGACAGTTTTATATATCTCAAGCTGGTCTTGAACTCTCTGTGTAACCTAGAATGAGCCTAAACTTTTTGATCATCCTACCTCCAACCCAATTGCTAATACTACGAGCATCTGCCCTTACATGCATTTTATGTGGTGGTATGGACCAAACCCAGAATCTTTTGCATGCTAGACAACCACTCTACCAACTGAGCTACATTCCTAGCCCTAGAACAAAAATTCTGTCTGTGTTCACTACAGACAGAATATTTTCACATTCTCAGTTACTGCTTGTTGGATCTATACATGAATATAGGGGGCTGGCTATGCTTGCATTTATTGCTAGTGCTTCACATCATTCATAATGCCCAACGGTTACTGCTATGATCTAATGCTTTGAAAAATAGACTTAGGCTTTAAAGACTATACGTCCTGAGCACTGGAATCACAGAGCCCAGGACTTCATGCATGCTAAGTGAGTACTATACCTACTGAGCTACAACCCCAGCCTGCTTCTCTGTGGTTTTGTAACTTCTCAATACCAGTAGGCACTATGCTTTTGACCACGTAACAACTCGCTTCATCTACTGACTTGAGAACGTAACCTGAGAACATTGTGGATGATTGTCACCACTTCTGAGTCATGGATTCTTGGAGAATCTACTGATTTTTCTTCCCTTGAAGAGTGTCAGAACAAATGGAAACAGTTTGGCTATAGTTTTTTCAGGACTTGTATGCATGAAACCTATAGTGGGGTCTTATTTTCTACATATACACCCTTTGTTTATGTTTTCATTTTTGGTAATACTATTTACATATACTACTTCAGTTAGTCAAATCTGTTCAGGTTATTTTTTAATAAGTTCACTAGAATGTCATAAGGCTAAAAATAGATTTTTCCTTATTTGTTGAAACATAATATTGAGTCCTGAGAGTGAGTTTGGAAGCACAATGTTCATTATTGCCTTTTTAAGTACTATAATATTTATCAGCATGAGTGCCAAAACCAGAGTTAAAAGCCAAAATAATAGATATCAATCGGCTAAATTAAAAAAAATTTGTTTTATGTATATGAGGTTTCCCCTGCATGTATATATGTGTACCATGTGTTCAGTGCCTGCAGAAACCAGTACTGGGTGCCAGATCCCCTGGAGCTGGAGTTATAGGTGGTTGGGAGACATGGGTGACTGAATCCAGATCCTCTGCAAAAGCAGTGTGTGCTCTTTACCACTGAGCCGTCTCTCCAGCCTCTTCCTCGTCAGTTCAAATTTTATCTGAGTGATTTTGAACATGGAAATTTTGAATGGTACTATTTATAATGCAATAATAAAAAATTAAATGTGGAAAAAAATAATAATTTAATATAACTTTCAAAAAAAAATCTAAACTAAAAGCATATTTATTTATTTATTTAGGACAAGGAGTCACTATGCTGCTTAGGCTAGTTTTGAAGTCCTATGTTCCTCCCTTAGCCACCCTAGTAGCTGAGACTAACACAAACACCAATTATAGCCAGCTGAAACAAAACAAAAGTCCCACTTCACTTCGAGAGGTGTAAGTCTGTTGAGAAGTTGGTCCTTCTACTGGTCTCATATCCAGTTAGGAAAAAACTTGACAGTTGCCAAAAATGCTTATCTGACAAGATCGAGAGGAGAAAAATGGATAATTAGCACACCAGGAGCAAAACCACTTCAATTCCTTCCTGCAGGATTTTCAGATATGCTTTTCTTAAGTGGCTCTCTTTAAAACTGCAAAACTAGCCAGACCTGGTGGTATATGCCTTCAGTCCCAGCAGAAGCAGGTCTTTGAGTTCAAGGCCAACCTGATCTATAAAGCACATTCCAGACTAGCCAGGGCTACATAGTTAAGACCCTACCTCAAAAACAAAACAAACAAAAAACCCTCAACCTAAATAAACTCCTTTGCAGGGTTTATAGAAGTGCTATGCTTTTACTGGGCTCCAGATAGGAACCATTTTTTAAAACTAAATCTTTTGCCATCGCAGAGATTACTCTGGAGATATCTTCAGTGTGTACATATCTACCTATTTACACCCAAACATGGACCTGAACTCTGAACCCCAGATTCCTTTCTATTTGAAATGAAAGTCATCTTTTGCTTTTCCCATAAAGGGTTCTGTAATATTTGTGAGAAGTGTTCTTCAAATCCACAAAACTCAAGTGATTCAAGGAAAGAAAAAAAATGGTTGGTGATGGGGTGAGGAAACTCTAATACAGATCATCTTGTTTTTCTTGTCAGATTCCAGGTACAAAATCCACCTGGCCCAACTAGGAGGCTCTTCTTCCACCCTACAGGGAAATCATTTTGTTTTGTGTATTAGCACTGAGGGATGTCTGTTGTCACTACTTTTGTGATCTCGGCTGCCAAAGTGAGGAGACACAGATTTTTTTTCTTAACCTGGGACCTGAGTGAAGGACAGCGGTAAAACAGAGAAGAAAGGAATGATGCAGCATTATCCATTTATTTCCATCACTGTGCAGCCTTATTTCCAACACTGTTGAGTACTCTGTGGGTGGCAGGATCGTGTGTGGGAAAGAGCTTAGTTATAATAGCTGACATTTATTGAACGCCTGCTATTCTAAGCACATTATATGTATTAACTCATTTGATCCCCATGACAACCACATGGATTAGCAGAGTTCAAATCCTAACTCCTCCACTTCCTTGTTGTATAAAGTTGTGCAACTTCACTGTATTGGGTGAGCTGAAACTACCAAATCTGAGGGTTGGTGTTAGCATGAAATGAAAAAGCATTTGTAATTGGGTTTAGTATATAAAAGAATTCACTGACTGATGCAAAGGAACATAAAACTCGGTTTACACTAAGATTTATACGTTAATGTTCATAGCAGCATAATTCATAATGGCGGCAAACTTGAAACAATCCAAATGTGATTCAAAAAGTGTAACTGTCCCTATGGCATATATATTCTATAGACTGCTACTGATCAATGAAAGGGAAACTCAGGGATCTGGGAAAGGAGATGAGATGCAGAAAGGCACTAGGGTACCATGAACAGAGGGAACTGTTTTGTATCTTGATTATTGTAATTATACAACTGCATATAATTACTAAATTTCATAAAATTATACACTTAAAATAGGTGAAATTTAATGTATGTAAATTATATCCCAAAGCTAGAAGTTGCTGCAAATTATAAAGCTGCTGAACATTAGCCTTGCTTGTATTTTGGAAAAGGTGAATGAAAATCTTAGAATGGATATTTTTTAGAGACTGTTTGCATTTTCTAAAGAACTATTAATTTTATTTTTAAGTGTGTGTGTGTGTGTGTGTGTGTGTGTGTGTGTGTGCACCTGTGGTGTGAGTACAGCTGCCTATGGAGACCAGAGGAGGCTGTTGCATCGCCTGGAGCTGGAGTTACAAGCAGTCACGAGCTATCTGATGTGGCTGCTAGGGACTGAACATAGCTCTTCTGCAAGAGTAGTATGCACTCTTAACAGCTGAGCTAGTTCTCCAGCCCTCTAAGAATTGTTCCTAAGGGGAATTAATACAGATGCTACTGAGACTTCTCCATACACCAGTATACCATTAAAGGCGCAAAGCAGGAAGCCAGAGGGACTTAGAATAATCTGTAGCCTTTCAGAAATGATAGGGAGGTTACATCAAAACCATCATGAAATCCCATGAGAATTTCAGGTGTGCTGTTACTGGAGTCCTAGAAGATAAGTCTGACTGGGCGTGGGGATAGAGGTAGACACATTCGGTCCAAAAAGGAAAGGCAGAAAAGGGATTGTAATCCTAAGTAGCTATGAACTTCAGAGAAGAAAGCAAACAGAATGATCATGGACACTACAAAAAGATACTCATATGGGAAGATGGACACTGCACGAAACCATCCTTACCTTATGCTAAAGTAGGAAATAGTGAGATGGTTTTGCGTGGTGTCCATGAGTACTGAAGTATCAGGGTACTACATCTGTAGCACAAATGTGATGAGCATCTCATACAAACACGTTTTCAAACCTCTAGTAAATGATGCTCCCTCTCCTCTCGACTTCTTTTGAATTGTCAGCCTCCCGCAGGACCAATCAAATCATTTATGCCTTCTGGTATACTTCAGGCTTCTGACACATAGAAGATAAGTATAGTCGCCGAATGAATAAAATCACTAACAAATTATTTTTTGGGTACTTAAAAAAAAGTAGCCTACCAATCAGAAGGTTTCCTTATGGCGTCTTCACATTGTTAACACAAAAAACACAGCTTTCTTCCTGAAGGGTATAAGAGATAGTTTATTCTGGAGCCATTTTGAGTAACCATGGCCTGGGAACACAAATTTAGGTTACTACGAATTTTATTTTCCAATATGGAAGCAGTTTCGTGAAGTTTTTATAGTTTTAAAGAGCAAAAAAGTCGTAGACTGGAAAAGCAAGCTGAAGGAGTGGACAGATGCCACCAACTTCAACAACTGGCACTGGACAGAAAGGGATGCTTTAAAGTGGTCCACAGAAAAGCTGAAAACTCTGTTCCTGGCAGTTCTAGTAGAAAATGAGGAGGGCAAGTGTGAGGTGACAGAAGAGAAGAAGCTTGATGGAGAGGCATCCATTAATAACCAGAAAGGCAAACTTACCTTCTTTTATGAGTAGACCATCAAACTAAACTAGGCAGGTACCTCTAAGTCAGGAGTGCGATACACAGGACATGTGGAAATCCCCAATTTGTCTCATGAAAACAGTGTGGATGAAGTGGAGATTAGTGTGAGCCTTGCCAAAGACGAGCCTTACACAAATCTCGTGGCTTTAATGAAGGTAGAAATGTCTAAGAGAAGCAGTGGAGATTTACATCAACACCCTCAAAACAGAGTTCACTCAGGGCGTGATTTTGCCCACAGTAACGGAGAGTCTGTAGACCCAGCGGGTCAGTCAGCACTAAAGACTGAGGTATGCAAGGCTAAGTCTGCTCCTTCAAAAAGCCAGGCCAAACCTGTTGGTGTCAAAATCCTCACTTGTAAGATCTCCCTTAAAGAGACCTTCCTGACGTCACCAGACGAGCTCTAAAGAAAGTTTATCACCCATGCTCCTGCAGCCTTAGAAGCAGACAAAGGTGGGATGCTCCACATGGTTGATGGCAATGTCCCCGGAGAGTTTACTGATCTGGTCCCTAAGAAACACATCGCTATGAAGTGGCAGTTTAAGTCATGGCTAGAGGGGCACTTTGCTACCATCACCTTGAAGTTTGTTGGCAAGAATGAAGAGACAGAGCTGTGCATGAAAGGCCAGAGCATCCCTGCTCCTGAGGAAGAACGGACACGGCAAGGCTGGCAGTGGTATTGGAGGGCATCAAACAGACCTTTGGCTGTGGCACTCACTTGTTTCAGAGCCAGCAACAGGGTTCCAGCCTATTTGACACTTCAGTCCAACCCGCTCATGATGGGTTTGTGATCACAGGACTGCACCATTCCTGGTGCTAACTTGGGGCTGGGGCCCCCTTCTACATACACCTTGGGTTTCTGCATGTTTTCTGCTGGGTGGGATCTGAGGGTGATTTCTCTTTTATGTGTACATACGCTAAATAAACAGAATTGTAAAAGAAAAAAGAAAGTCATAGATCAAGAAAATTTAAAATACAATGGTAGGTACATCAGAGAGGTGGGTATAGGCATGATGGCGGAAGGTTTTCTATGGGCCCAAGATGCTGTCTGATGGCATTTTTGTTGGTGGAAGCTAGCATTTTGCTAAGTTAATAGATGTCAAAAGGTGACAGGATTTTGTGTAGCTCAGGCTAGCCTCAAAGTGGCTATGTAGCTGAAGATGACCTCAAACTTCTGATTCTCCTGCCCCTACCACCCAGTTCTGGGGTTATAGACATGTACCACAATGCTGGGTCCCCTGCATGGTTAGGCAAGGATTCTACCAACTAAGCTATATCCCCAGCCCCAATTCCTGACCTATTTCTTATGGTGTGCCCATACTGTACACCTACAGCACATGCATGCACGTGTATACACACAAAAGGAAAAACACCTTCCTGGTCTGTGTGCTGTGTGCTTCGTTAAGGCACAGACTCTAGAAGAACCTGGTATTGTGGGTCTCTGCTGTCTTTGCACCCTACTATTGTCCAGGAAGTGCTCAAGAAATGCTTATTGAAAGAATGAATTTAGGTCGTTTCCATTGTAGATGACATGCAGCTATCAGATCCATCTTATAAAATAAGCCCAAGGATTTCCTCAAGAGCTAGGAAGAGGCACTATATGGCATGATGGTGTCACCACTAAAATACAGTTCTCACCTCAAAGGAGATAAGAGCTAGTTTCTTCTAGAGCCAGATATGAATAACCATGACTGAGGAACATGGATGCAGGTTTCCCAAAAGCCCGTGTTCCAATGTGGTAACATCTCATGAAATTTTTATAGTAACCAAACAAGAAAATCATAAATTAAGACTTTTGGCTTGGTATGATGGCTCAAGCCTTTAATCCCAGCTCTCAGGAGGTAGAGGCAGGTGGATCTCTGAGTTTGAGGCCAGCCTGATCTACAGAGTGAGTTCCAGGACAGCCAAAGTTACATAGTATGATCCTTTCTCAAAAACGAATAAACAAGAGAGATTTTAGCAAATAATTATTGCTTCTTTTTGGATCGTTTTGCCTCACTTCTGCAAGGCAGAATAATGAACAACTCCTACAGATGCCCTGGCCAGTACTCCCTAGAACCTGTGAATTTCCTACCTTACACAGTAAAAGAGACTTTGCTAGAATGTGATTAAAAGTCTGACTGGGTGAACTGTTATTGCAGGGCTCCTTAGGAGGCAGGAGTCTGAAGAAAACTGGCAAAGTGTGTCTTCCCAAGGCTTGAATATCTTTGCATTCATACCTTGGGCTCACCTGGGGATATTGATTAGCTGGATCTGGAGGAAGAGCTGTGGAGGAGCAGGCAGCTTTACAACTTAATGACCCTCCTGAGATGCAAAGTGGTAGGACAGTGATGCCCAGGCTGGCTGCCGCTGCCCCCCTCCCAGACTTTGAATAGGAAGGCTGACTGATCCTTTCATTGTCTGGATTCTCTCTCCTTAATCACCTTTGGTCTACTTGACTAAAATATTAGAATCCATTGGGAGCTCCTTTTTAGAAGCATGTAGATAATTAGAAGATGTTTGCAGAGAAGCCAAAAAGACTTGGAGGAGAGCCAATCTGTGGGACAAACAAAAGCTACAATTATTCCACCATAAGCAGAGACGGCTAAAAGATGATTTAATAGTGATATGTAAGAAACTGGACAGGCAGCAAGCAGGAAAGTGATAATTAACTATTAACAACCAGGGATCGCCACAAGGATCCCAGTGTCGGAAATGGGGTTCTATGACTGACAAGAACCGCAAAGGGCCCCGGTGTCCATCTTGTTGCATTCCTTCATTTGAAACCAAAGCCAAGAGTGACCCCCGAGGAGGTCATCAAATAATGACAGAGGATGATCTAGCATTGGGGCTTAACCTTGTGCACTGAATGAACCATCTCAGGTGGAGGCTGTGCTATAAGTATAAAGATTTGGGGGTTGCTCCTGGCTTTGGAGTGATTTAAAGTAGAGACTGTCTCCTGGGAAGCTACCTGCTCTTGGCATTGGTCACATGGGTTATACTGATGGGGGGGGAGTGCCAAAC
The DNA here is from genome assembly GCA_004026605.1 of Ondatra zibethicus. Taxonomy (NCBI): domain Eukaryota; kingdom Metazoa; phylum Chordata; class Mammalia; order Rodentia; family Cricetidae; genus Ondatra; species Ondatra zibethicus. Next base: position 101,849 of record PVIU01006359.1, read on the forward strand.
TCATCAAGTGAATATTTAGAATTTGCGTACTTGATCATGAGCCTGCTATTTAGTTATTTTAAATATTCTTACTAGCATTTTGGAAAATGAATGCATTGAACTCTTCTTCCTCCTAACAGTAAATGCAAAACAGTCCAAATGCCTTTTGAAGGATACTGGCTAAATAAGCCATGGTTTATTCCTGTCATGAATTTCTACACAGCTCTGAGAGTGAATAAGCTACCGGAACATGCAGCAAGGCAGCAGAGTATCTCAAGAGAACGTTTCATAGAATTCCACTTCTAGAAAAGCCCAAACTGAGCAGGCTTATTAGTGGCATTATAAGTCTGGGTCAAGGGCTGAGAAAATGGCTCAGTGGGTGGACAAGCATGAGGATCTGAGTTCGAATCCCCAACACAAATGTAAACCACCCGGCATTGTTGTGCTTGCCCGTAATCCTAGCATTTTCTTTCCGTGTGTGTAGTCTATTAAGCCTTGATGATTTCGGAGAACTAGGCATTTGAAATAGCTGCACCGATAGAGAATCCCTAGAAAAATACTTGCTCTAAGGAGAAAAATGCCTGTTAAGGAATTTGTGTATTTAAACCCCTGCTTCCAAACCAAAGGCTATCTATTCTGTATCCTGCTTTCTCACTGAGCTGGTACAGTCTTTCATGAAAATCCCTGAAGCCAGTATTAGCCCTGTTCCCTCTTGGCCCTTTGTAGTGCTGAAGAATGAAAGAATGGGGTCATTTTTTTCTCTCTCTCAAGCAACAGCTAGCGATAAATAGTAATTTTGTTAGGAGACAGTTTTGTCATGCCGGGCACATTTCCCTGCGGCAGCCTGGAGTGAGCTGCAGTTCAGTTCAAATGGTGCGAAGTGGTTCAAGGCAAGCAGCTGGCCAATCAGAGTCGATCCCACGGAGTCATGGTTTGCCCAAAGCCACATTCACTTCCTGCCTTTGGTGGTATACAGTCAAACGTACTGGCTGGCTAATCTGAAAAGACTTCATTTTGCTAGACAGTGCAGGGAAGATTTGGCATGGCAGAGCCATCTCTAAAGGGGAG